>BOPN01000728.1:287500-290000 GCA_017312705.2 Penaeus japonicus | reverse complement strand
TGTATTTATACAATTTATTTTTCATCATTTTTTTACTAATTTTCTCCAGATTTGAATTTATATATTATTAATTTTGCCCTTTTATAGTAATGGTGATGATCTTTGGTATTTGATCACTAAGGTAAATTTCATTACAATTATTATTACTAATGATATTAACATTATATGAAAATTATATTTTTTTCCTATAAGTATAATTATAATAATTTTCATCGTCAGTATCACAGCAATTATCATTAATGACAGCATCATATTTGTCATTTATTATTATTAATGTTTGTTTTAGGCAATCTTATAGTTTTTTGTTGTTGTTTTCGTTTTTGTCATTTCCCTTGTATTTTTTTTTTTCTTTTTTTTTTACCTAGATGGTACATTAAGGAGCTGCTCTCTCTCTCTCTCTCTCTCTCTCTATATATATATATATATATATATATATATATATATATATATATATCTTTATCTGCATCTGTGTCATTGCTTCAATACGCAAGAGTGTGCTTAGTGAAGTAAATTTAATTAGGTCGTACTTGCATGTGTATTAGAGAAACAGTCCGCCTTTATTTTCTCTTGGATTTCTCTTGACCTAATTTCGCGTTGACGTTTGTTAGGTCATCATTTTTAAAGCACGGAAGTTTGTGCGTGCGTCTTGTGTGCGTGTGTGTATGTATGTGTACGTGTGTGTGCGTGTGTACGTGTGTGTGTGTGCCTGTGTTCGTGTGTGTGTCTGTGTTCGTGTGTGTGTGTCTGTGTTCGTGTGTGTGTGTGTGTGTATGTGTGTGTGTGTGTGTGTGTGTGTGTGTGTTAGTGTGTGTGTGTGATCATAACACTAATACCTGTCTGAATCATGAGACGGCAACCCTTGTAACTTAGAAGATTATCTTCTCTTATTCTGTCCAGCGAGTTATTCGAAAATGCATTTCGTGTCTGGGTATTGTATAGATACGCTTAGCCAAACCGACTTAAAGAGACATCTACATGCATGGACATACGCGAGGACATTGCCATGCAGATCTTGAGAGACATTAATCTCAACGGACAAAGACGAACAAATAAAAAGACAGTCAAACAAACACACAAACAAAAAAGGTACGAAGGCGTTCACAGGGAAGCAAAGCGAGTTCACCTCTTCACCGTCTGATTCTTAGAATCATGTCGGACGTCCATTTCCAAGGATTTGGACAAGGAGTTATATGCGGCAAAATCAGGCCACAGTAAAACCTCGGGGGAACAAATGCAACTTTTACTCATAACCAGCGCCGTCATGCCTCGCCTGAGTGAGTCATGATGAGGCGCACTTACTCATTTATCTCTTTCACTCCATGTGGGGTTTGGAAATTATTAGTAGCAGAAGCGGATATGAGGTGTGGGACTTATTAATAGGACACGGATCAGCGTGGCGACCGTGAAGGCAGACAGGAGGAGGTGATAAAAGCGGACATGAGGTGCGGGAATTATGAGTAGTCTGTGAGGGAGATAAGTGGCGCTTTTGCAGAAGCATAGACGAGGTGTGGAAATCACGAGTATTTATCTGGCAAGGAACGGTGTGGCTAATCGAGAATGACAAGGCCAAAAACTTAACGAACGAAAGCGCACATACGGCCTGGTAATTACGATAAGATTACGGAGTAGACCAAGTGCACAATATAGACCTCGCAAATGCAGGCTGGCGGCCGGGAGAATCGGGCAGCAAGCATTCTGACAAACGACTCCCGCTACAGCGAAAGCCTAGTCGTCTGTTGAGCGAACGATTCATCTAAACGACTAAGCGGAGGCGTTTGTTGACGGGAACGAGCGACGCATTTTGTCCACGTGAATGGCCGCTTGAAAAAAAAAATCTAAAAATAGGGCTTGACTGTTTACACTTGTACTGGACAACCTTGTCACTCGACGGGAGTTATTAATTTGAAGTTTTAATTCGATATGTCAAAGGATGACGATCGATGAGTTGTTTTTCTTTTCTTTTTTTTATATTGATGTTGATTTGCCAAGTCGTTAATTCAGAGAGTGAAGGAAATCATTATTTTTTGTAGTGCTGCCGTCAATGGGGCGTCTCTCTCTCTCTCTCTCTCTCTCTCTCTCTCTCTCTCTCTCTCTCTCTCTCTCTGTATCCCTTCCTTGAATACGATTGCGCTTTATCCCTCCCCTCTGTGACTCTCTCATTCCCAACCTCCCTTCTCTCTTGCTTTCTCATTATTCTCTCGCATACAACACCTCCCCCTTCTCTCTCTCTCTCTCTCTCTCTCCTACCGCCATCATGCCCTTCCCTCTCTTTCTCTCTTCCTCCACCCCAAATCTCTCTCTCTCTCTCTCTCCCTCTCTCTCTCTTCCATCTGCCCTTTTCTTTCCCCATCCCCCCCCCCCCTCATGCCTCACATAACATGCAAGCACAGTCGCACGCTCCTTACAAACAACCTTCCACCTTCTCCCCCCCCCTCCTCCTCTCTCCCTTCTCCATCCTCCTCCCCCCACCCAACCTATCACAGTGCATGCAAGCGTAACC
>BOPN01000728.1:257500-262500 GCA_017312705.2 Penaeus japonicus | reverse complement strand
TGTGACACGCTGATATACATGCAAATCCTCCTATTTATCAAAGAACGCATGCGATATTTGAAATTTACAAGTACATAAACACCAAAATTTATTCCTTTGAAAATACTCGCTGAATGATGTACGTACAAACATATACATTCTTACAAACAGTCATGCGTAGCGATATATGCTTATGTATTAAAATATATGTAAAACAAAAAAAAAAAATCGCATTGATATATATCCTTGCCAAATGCCGGAATATGTAAAAAAAAAAAAAAAATCTCCGTAAATGTTGGTAAACAAGATTGCTTTCGTGTTGGAAGGGGTGAGGGAGGGCGTTATAGTACGTGTGATTTTCATTCTTATTTATTATTTACAGGTTTTATTGATGTATGTCTTCCTTGGATGATTGATCCAAGGAAGACATAAATCTTTTTTTTTTCCTTTTTTTTAATATTCCAATTCGTTTTTTTTTCTTTTTTCGTGTTCTTTAAGACATATGGTTTTAGATCTGTTTTCTTTACATTCGATATTCTGTGTAGTTTACGAATGGCAGACAGCGTGAAAGATCAAGAAAAAGGAATAAATGGAAAGTAATGAAGAGAAGGTAAAGAAATGATGATGAAGTTTAGAGACACGGAGAGAGAGAACATAACGTGACGGAAATGTAAAACAGGAAATCACTCTCTCTCTCTCTCTCTCTCTCTCTCTCTCTCTCTCTCTCTCTCTCTCTCTCTCTCTCTCTCTCTCTCTCTCTCTACCTCTCTCTCTATATATATACCTCTCTCTCTATATATATACCTCTCTCTCTCTCTCTCTCTCTCTCTCTCTCTCTCTCTTCTTCTTCTTCTTCTTCTCTCTCTCTCTCTCTCTCTCTCTCTCTCTCTCTCTCTCTCTCTCTCTCTCTCTCTCTCTCTCTCTCTCTCTCTCTCTCTCTCTCTCTCTCTCTCTCTCTCTCTCCCTCTCTCTCTCTCTCTCTCTCTCTCTCTCTCTCTCTCTCTCTCTCTCTCTCTCTCTCTCACACACACACACACACACACACAAGTACCACAAACAGACGCAATCACAAACAACATCTGGGTGGAGTCCATGCTACTAAACCCGTGTGTTGTGTTGATGTTTACGAATGTCTCCCAGCAACAGTAATATTTTTGTAGTACTAAAATTCCTGCTGTCCCTGTCCGATCTGTTTGGTATGCCTTTTTCTTCTGTGTGTTTGTTGTATCTTCCCATTCTGTGCTTTTAATTTATGTTCTATGTTCTGTTTTTATGTTTTGCGTGTCTACTGTACTCGTCCGTTCTGTATTTTATAAATTTTGTTTCTGCGTCTCTGTTGTATCTTTCCTATCTGTGTGTTATATCTTTTTGTTCTTTGTATCTGCTATATGTTTCCGTTCTACATGTTTTATCTTTATTTTCTGTATATCTACCGTGTCTTTCCGTTCTGTATTTGATATTTGATATTTATATTCTATACGTCTGTTGTACCTCTACATCAATACGCAGCTGCTGCACCTTTCCATTTTTTTCTTTAAGTCCGTTATCCCCTTTCCTCTCGTACGTTAAGATAATACCTCCACGTTCTATGCATCTGCTGTACATTTCCGTTCTGTATCTGTATGGGTCCCTGTTTCGGCTCAGTTGTTGGGTGGAGGTGCAGGTATTTCCGACACCACTGCACGTAAATAGCGTGTCAAAGGCGTAAACCACATACGGACGAATTTAGGTTAAGTTCCGCCATATAGGATTTGACACGCTATATGCGATTCGAACGTTGGCTGATGGTGGTTAATCGAATCTCTGTAAATTAATGATGGACACAGAAAGGTAGATATATTAGAGGGAAGGAAATCAAATAGAAAATAGAAACGAAAATAAAAATCTTCGTTTTCCTCGCTCATTATATAAAAAATAGTAATTACTACGTTACTATATGGACACAAGAAAAAAAGTGTCGGTTACCCTAATAATAAGATGAAATAAAAAAACGATAGATTGTGCGTCAAAAATGAACGCTAATTAGTCTCATATACGCGTAAAGCCGGATGAAGTTGTGGATGCATCCTTTTTCAACCCTTTTCCCTTTTCTTTTCACGATGAAAAAATGAATGCATACTCTCCTTCAATTAATTCAAACAGGGTGTAACAACTTTTGTTTATTTGACTTGTTCTGATAGCTTTTGCGTTTTCTTATATTTCTTTTTGTTTAATTTATGTGTTGATAATTGCTGACGCGTACATGAAATTTTCTTATAATAAATACACACGTTTACGCAACACGATACGAAACAGAAAACTAAAGTAAGTTCATTATGTCCCCAGGCCTTGTACTTCTAAAAGGGCGCTCCTCCTCTTCTGGAAAGACAATTGTGCACGAACAAACTATATTGCAATTCAGCCATTAAACCGACAGAAAAACTTTTTTGGGCCGATAGCTAGTGGAGAGGAGATCCCCTTTCTCCATCTATGTTCTTTTTAGCATCGGTTTGATGGCCAAACAAAGAATCCAATTGTCCGAGACCCGCATAGTTCTTGGGTTCGATTCCTTATACTCGTGTCCCGAGATTCGGCTTTTGTAGTGTCCCGACGCCATTGTTGGAGTTATGAATCTATCTCGGTAAAAATACGAGACGGAAAGCTTTTGTTGTTTCGACTTTTTTATTAACTATTCAGGGTTCTCATATGTGCGCTGCATTATGTCTAGCTTTTTGGTTAGCTTCCGCAGGTTTACTTTCCTGAATTTCGCTTTGGAGAGATGGGATCATTATGTAAAGTTTCTTTTTTGTATCAAGCAATATCACATTATGCCATTTATTTCGCTCTTCTCTATGCTCTCTCTCTCTCTCTCTCTCTCTCTCTCTCTCTCTCTCTCTCTCTCTCTCTCTCTCTCTCTCTCTCTCTCTCTCTCTCTCTCTCTCTCTCTCTCTCCTCTCTCTCTCTCTCTCTCTCTCTCTCTCTCTCCTCTCTCTCGCTCTCTCTCTCTTTCTCTATCTATCTATCTATATATCTCTATCTATTTTTCTCTCTCTATCTATCTATCTATCTATCTATCTATATCAATCTCTCTCTATCTACCTATATCTCTCTCTCTCTCTTTCTCACCCTCTCTTTCTTTCTTTCTCTCTCTCTCTCTCTCTCTCTCTCTCTCTCTCTCTCTCTCTCTCTCTCTCTCTCTCTCTCTCTCTCTCTCTCTCTCTCTCTCTCTCTCTCTTTCTCTCTCTCTCTCGCTCTATCTTTCTCTCTCTCTCTATCTATCTAGCTAGCTAGCTAGCTAGCTAGCTATCTCCATCAATCTCTCTCTCTCTCTATCTATCTATCTATCTAGTTATCTATCTCTATATATTATTTTTCTATTTCTCTCTCTATCTATCTATCCATCTCCCTCTCTCTCTCTCTCTCTCTCTCTCTCTCTCTCTCTCTCTCTCTCTCTCTCTCTCTCTCTCTCTCGCTCTATCTTTCTCTCTCTCTCTATCTATCTATCTATCTAGCTAGCTAGCTATCTCCATCAATCTCTCTCTCTCTCTATCTATCTATCTATCTAGCTAGCTAGCTATCTCCATCAATCTCTCTCTCTCTCTATCTATCTATCTATCTAGTTATCTATCTCTATATATTATTTTTCTATTTCTCTCTCTATCTCTCTCTCTCTCTCTCTCTCTCTCTCTCTCTCTCTCTCTCTCTCTCTCTCTCTCTCTCTCTCTCTCTCTCTCTCTCTCTCTCTCTCTCTCTCTGTAAAAATGGTCTGTTTGGACCTCTACATATATATGGTAGCGTAGCTTAGAGCGTGAAGAATATTGCCTAAGCAGCTTTCTTAATTTTATTGATTAAACTTGAACATTGGTATGTTGGATTGAGGTCTGTTCATCCGAGGAGGAGCGAGGTGTTGCTCCTGTGCTTCCCGAGAGGAAACTCTCTACCACAATGCATGATTTGTCTGAGAATATGTGTGAATCACGTGTTTTCTTGTGACATGTGACATTTGGAATGTGATGAGGGAAGTGTTGCATCAATACATAGCTCTTGCAATCTGAAGGATAAAACAACACTGGTATGTCTTACGTGACAGTAAACTGATAGGTGAAGCAATGAACGTACATATGTATAGGTATACATGTGTATGTGGTAAGATATATATGTAATAACTATAATTAGTATATGTATATGTTGATGTATTTATATATATATATATATATATATATATATATATATATATATATATATGTATGCATATACATATGCATATATGTATATGTTGATGTATGTATACACACACACACACACACACACACACATATATATATATATATATATATATATATATATATAGAGAGAGAGAGAGAGAGAGAGAGAGAGAGAGAGAGAGAGAGAGAGAGAGAGAGAGAGAGAGAGAGAGAGAGAGAGAGAGAGAGACCGAACAAGAAAGCGAGCACGCGAGAGTGAACGGCATATAAAAAAGAGAAAGTGAAATAAAGAGAAAGAGAAGGGAAGACATACAGATAGAAGAAACAAACAAACAAACAAGAAAAAATGAGACAAACCACAATGAAACACAAACAAACACAAAAAAGCACCAATCTCACCCAAGGTTAACCGAATATTTCTGCCTGGGGACTGTGAACAAATAATGAACTATGTACTTAGCGAAGAATTAATCCTTATTGGAGCTTTCTTTGGATTATAGATTTACTTTTACCCAACGTAATAACGCTGATCTTCACGCTATCGAAATAGCTTGTTTACCTCTCGTCTCATTCAGTGTGTGTGTGTGTGTTTCTTTGTATGTGTATGTGTGTGTGTTTGTGTGCGTGTGGGAGGGGAAAGGGAGGAAATTGTTTGTGGTGTGTGTGTGTGTGTGTGTGTGTGTGTATGTGTGTGTGTGTGTGTGTGTGTGTGTGTGTATGTGTGTATTTGGTCCATGTGCGTTTGTGTGTGTCTGGGTAAGAGAAGTGTGTGTGTTTGAGGCTGAGGTGTCCTTTTGTGAATATGTTCATGTTTCATGTCTTTATACATGTCTATAT
>BOPN01000728.1:225000-240000 GCA_017312705.2 Penaeus japonicus | reverse complement strand
TATCAGTGTATATTGGTAAACCTTCTGAACTGTTTACGGTATGGTCAAGGGATTTTAACTTGTTTAAACAAAAAAGATGTAGTAAATTTATTATTAAGAGGAAGAACATTCACTAAAAGACAAAACTGTTGAAACCATTATCAAAACAAGCACATAGAATCAGTAATGTTAAAAATATAACCACATAAAAAAGTTCAGTTCAACACACAACACTAACACACAGCCAAGGCAAGTAAATGCAAATGAAGTCCCACTGACAAACCAAAATACACTACAAACATATACTGAAATAATAACCCAGGCACACAGCATGACACTAGGACAATGACGACATAAACAGCAAACAATAACAATAGCAACAATGAAACAAATTCAAACCCAAAGCTCTAACAGAAAAGACTCGTCAAACTTCACAGAAAACACAACATATGACAATCACAGAAGACTACAAGATCAAAATACTAGATTTAACAACAACAAAAAAAACACCACTAACATGGTCACTTCCTACAATACTAAACAAAAGCTGAAGACCAAAAGGACACTGATGGAAGCACAAAACTAAATTTGTAATTATCCGCAAGACAGCATTCTAAATAACTATAGGCAACAGTAGAGCTCCATCAGGAAAAGTCTCATATGGAGTTCCTCAGGCATCACCAGTCAGCTCATTTATATTCTGTATATTAATGTTAGATTTAAAACTCCCAACAGAAATAGATAAAATAATATATGCAAATGACCTAACCATCATTACCACAAACAAAGACTATGGTAATGCAATAAAATTTTTAGAAAATGGAATCAAAACCATACTATAACTTTTAAAAAATCAGTAAAGTTTAAAAAAGTAAAACAATGCATTTTGCCAGTAGAATAAGATAGATTCCCACTTTGTGAATTAATGATATAAGATGAATTTCAACACC
The DNA here is from genome assembly GCA_017312705.2 of Penaeus japonicus. Taxonomy (NCBI): domain Eukaryota; kingdom Metazoa; phylum Arthropoda; class Malacostraca; order Decapoda; family Penaeidae; genus Penaeus; species Penaeus japonicus. The sequence continues at coordinate 239,071 of BOPN01000728.1, read as the reverse complement.
ATTCTCAAAATGTTTGGACAAAATTTCCACACTTCAAGATTGAAATGGAAAAATCATATTGGGAATTTGAAAACAAATATAATTGTAAAAGTAAAACAATGAAAAAAAATGGATCAGTTTCTGTGGGAGTCCATAGGGAAATGTTATTGAAATTATTCAATATATATATATATATATATATATATATATATATATATATATATATATATATATATATAATTAAAAAAAACAAAATAGACTACAGCCTCAGAAGATATGGATCAGCAAATAACACAGTTAAACAGTAAAAACCTAGAAATATTACAAAAGGAGGGATTGAGAATAGCCACAGGATGTTTTAATTTGAGGCCTGTATTAGCACTACAAACCTTAACAAATATTATACCAATGAATATATGAGTCAGAATGCTCCAAGACGATAAATATATTAGAAAAAAAACAAAAAAACAAAAGCAAATGATTGAAAACATAAAGAACTATTACCCTACCATGAATAAGGGAACACTAATACACAGGGTTATAAAAACTTGTTCTGACTAAAGATATATATATACAAATACCCTCCTAAACACGTCCCATTCCCCCATGGCACGATGTCACACGCCGCATAAATTTTACGGACAGTCCACAACAGGCAATAGGAATGTACTTCCAAATACGGTCTACTTGAGTTTCAATAGAATATTCACAGGCGGATAGAAAATAAAGGAAACTAAATCTACCTCAACAGGAATATACGTAGAAAACAAAACTAACAATAATTTAGAAACTCCCCAACAACACAACACAAGCAGAACTCTATGTCATAGAACAAGGAATTAGATGTATACATAGCAATAAACTAACATATTCAGTAATCTTCAGACTCAGAATCAGCATTACAATTAATAGAGAATCTTAAACCAAAACCTTACAAGCACACTACATATGAGATAAAGATTAATTTACTTATCCACACACCTTAAACGAAACATAATACTACAGTGGATTCCTACACACAAAAACATAAAGGAAAATAAAATTGCCAAATTAGCTATTAAAAAAGTACTCAATGTAACAAATCCCATAACCATGTGATGGCTATAAAAAAATCCTAAAACCAAATTGTGAATCAAAGAAACCTGGAAAACAAACCTAGAGAGAACCCTAGCATCAAAAGACAATAATGAAAAATGGCACAATCCCTCCAAAGAAAAAAGTAGAAACATATACTGTCTAAATATATCTTTATCCAATCCTACAATACATAACGCACACACACACAATCACAAAATAACGGTCTAGGACCATGAACAAGATTCAAAGTTTGAGAATTAGATTTATGTCTAACAAGAAAAGAAAAACAAAACTAAATCAACACCTACACAAAAGCAAAATTGAGAATGACCCATCATGCAGATGGCACAAGAACCAAGAAGAGCACTTACTGCTCCTTTGCCCAAGATTTCATTCACATTGGATAAGATTAAAAGATGCCCTTCAAAAAGTCAACATCTATAACCTAACAACAAATCTTTTAATTACAGGTACAGATCACTCAACCGTTAAGAAGTACTACATTCAAAGACACACAAAAGTCTTCCGAAGAAGGACAGAAATCATGGATATCATTTAAAGGAAGATTGAAAGAAAAGAGAATAGAAGAACAGAAAGAGAGAGATTCAGAGAATATGGACTAAACATAGTCTGAAACCACTATAAAAGAAGAGACAGGTATGCTGGTGTTATATTTCAGGGGAAATTCACATGTTTAATTTAAAGTGACAATATTTAGAAATCTTAGTAAACAACTGCAAAACAGGTATACAGTAGAAATAAAAGCAAAGTCTTAGTTTTAAAAGTGAAATGAGAAAAATATCAATCAAAGATAAGCAATATTACGTTATTAGATTTGTTGCTGAAAATGCTTGGTTTGTTTTAGGTAATGACATTGATGCTTTCATGAAAGATAGTGTATGATATTGATGTCATTTCTTACACAAACAAAGAGAAGTAGTCGAATATAGAAATATAAATACATAAGCTCTTTTGACTTTCATCATTCTCCAGAATGGCAAAGGCATGTATAACGTTGTGATTATGTGTCACTGGATGGTAAATTTTACCATGAATAGTAATTGCAGTAAAATAGAGATTATTTGGACATTAAGATATATAAAGTTGATAACGAGAAATCTAATGTCATTCAGTTACTATAAAAAAAACAAGCAAGCAAACAATTGAAAAGTTAACATAGAGAAAACAAACTTTCATTTGCATATTGGATAGAGACAGTAATGTGTACACAAATAACAATGGGCGGGAAATGCAAGACCTTGTGAGCACATGGAAAACTGTATATTTATCTATTTCTCTATACATTGATATGTATCTTTTTATTCATTATACATTGGTTAAATTCTAATTTCCTTCTTTTTATTCATTATATATTGGTTAAATTCTAATTTCCTTCCTTTATTTCTCTTTTAATTCAGGAAATCCAAATCACGCTAGAATGGCGGTTATCTATGCGGAAAAGGAGAGTGCGATATTGGACCATGAGCTATGGATGCTGCAGCGTTATTGCTCGAGAGAAGAGGTCAACCTTTCGGGGAACAGGAAGAAGTTTCAGGTGTTATTTGACCTTCGAACTCCATTTCTTATGGTAGGATGTTTTTATTTATGATTTTTATTTTTCTAATATCTCTTGTTACTCTTATTATATATATATATATATATATATATATATATATATATATATATATATATATATATATATGTATATAATATGTGTGTGTGTGTGTGTATGTATGTATGTATGTATGTATGTATGTATGTATGTATGTATGTATTATATGTATATTATATATATACATATCAGAGAGAGAGAGAGAGAGAGTGTGAGTGAGAGTGAGTGAGTGAGTGAGTGAGTGAGTGAGTGAGTGAGTGTGTGTATGAGAAATCTGTAAAAGATCAAAATCCTTTTAAGCTGATGTATGCCAACCAATCTTTTCTTGGTGTTGTTAAAATTTTATGATTTTATTTTTTAGTAATGTGAAGGAACATTGTGTGCCCTTTCTTTTACATGTCGGGTTCATTCCAAAACAGACGCAGTATCAGTCCAAAAACTCACTGAACATTTTTTTTCTACAAATTTAACTGGAAATGATAAGATAATTTAAACCTATAGATTGGATCATTAGGCAGTGATGTGTCCAGACTAGGCAACCCAAATCTATCATAAGAATAATAAAGTAAAAAGGATCCTCATATAATGAAAACTTCCAACAGGACGGGCAGGCTGAGAAAATTGCTGCTCAGTTAGAAGGAAAGGAAACAAAGTTAAGGAAAAGGAAGAGAGGTAAGCTACATCCCATCATTTCTCTGATCACATTAGTTCTTTTAGTGGATTGTACAGGTTGAAGCTCACTAGTTCAGCAAACTTGGAAGCAGACAGGTGCTACAGTAGCCAAACCTGTGAAACTAAAGTGGGGTATTCATTAGCATTATTAGACCCTGGAATTAGACTTCATTCAGGGATTATTATTACCCTTCTGGCCTGGCCTTGGCACACTGTCTACAGAACTAGATATGAGTTCTTAACCCAGAGCCTGGAAATTTTTGCCTGTAATGGGGTTTGATAGTCTGTAATTATCCCAGATTTTTTTTTTTAAATATCTGCAGTTTAAATTTCTTCTTTCAGACTGTTTCCCTTTTTATCTCTTCCTGTATTTCACCTTGCCTTCTCTCTGTCCAATATACACCTTAACATTTATTTTACTTTTAGCACTCGTTGCTTTTTGAAACAGAAGTGGAATTTTTTTTGTTATCATGGTTTGTCTATTCTTTTGTATTCCAGTTTGTCTTTTGCAATTACAAAATTATATTGAGACCTTTTGCTGAAGACTATTTGCTGCAGTGTTCAAATATTATAACAAGTTTTCTTTAGATTAGTAAATCTTGTATTATGTTATCATTATGTATTTTGAATAAAAAAACATATATGGCAATTCAGAAATAATAAAAAAATGGATAACTCGCAGAGCACAAAACGACAACTCCAGAAGACGAGTACGAAGAAAAACTCATCCAGGAAATGTTTGCGGCTCTTCGCCTAACACCCAAGTTCAAAGAGAAGTTTTGCTACATACCAAGCAGTGAAGACTACAGGAGGAACAACAGTCTGATACGAGAAACAAGGAAAAGGTAAAGAAAAAAGGTATGGGGTTCCTGATGGGAGAAATTTTCTTGTACAGGAATACATACATTGATTATATTGATGTGGTGGAAGTGATTGTTGGGTGTGTTACCTTTTTGTTTATTGGGGAATTGTTCTAGAATTCATTTTGTGATTAGTGAGAGATAATGTTTGATGTAGCTTTATTTTTTTCTGTGTGTGTGTGTGTGTGTGTGTGTGTGTGTGTGTGTGTGTGTGTGTGTGTGTGTTTGTGTTTGTGCATGTTTGTGTTTATTTGTGTGTGTGTGTGTGTGTGTGTGTGTGTGTGTGTGTGTGTGTGTGTGTGTGTGTGTGATGTATTGTAGGTTTGGATAAAGATATATGTAGACAGTGTATGTTTCTACTTTTTTCTTTGGAGGGGTTGTGCCATATTTCATTATTGTCTTTATCATTTATGTGTAAATATAAGTATTTGTATATATTTTCTTTTTAACTTATTTTCATTCTTTAATTCTTTTTTGCTTTTGTTTTTTTCTCTTTTTTCCTCCAGCTTACTTTTTTATTTGGTATGATAGTGCCTTTTTCAGTATTATTCTCTTCTCTTCATGATCTATGTATGTTTATATATATGTAATTTTTCTTTTTCTTAATATATTTTCCATTCTTTATTTCTTTTTTGTCTATTTTTTCTCTCTTTTTCCTCTAGATTTACAGATATCTCAAACTTGACACTCCCGCTTCTAGATGAATCTCACAAGAGCGCAGACATTGGAATCCGAGAAATAGAAAACCACAAGTTCCTCCTTCCACCACATGTTCGCTATATTTGCGATGACGTCAATAATCTACTGTCACACATGTCAGGTGACCTGTTTGACGTCGTAGTGATGGACCCTCCATGGCTGAATAAATATGTAAAGAGACGTTGCTTAGCTCACGGCAATCATCATGGGTATGTATATCCGGTGGTGTTTACCTGTAATCATGTGTTGCATAACACCTTTAATCAAGTGTTGCATAACATCTTTTCAAGTAACATCCAACTGCATGACTGTCTGTGACATCTAGCATCCATTCTCATGTATTGTGTCTTTTGAATGTTATAACGTGACTCATTGTTTGACTTTCAAAAAAATTTCTGGGAAGAGCATCATGTGTCCTGAATACAGCAAAACCATTCTAACTAAGCAATACAGATACATTACAGCTATCTTATAAAGCTATGTAAGATTGTCTTGTTTGTATATTGTGTCATGGAAGTTCAAGAGCAAGTGACTGGATATGATGCATTAGCTTTGACCTCCAGATAAGATTTTTTTTCATAATATTCTTTTCCATTCTTTATATTATATATATATATTTTTTTACCAGATATGATATGATGACAGTCAGTGATATCCTTGCTCTTCCTGTGGGAGAGATCCTGAGTCCAGATGCCATCGTGGCCATCTGGTGCACTAACAATGCCAGTATTTTGGAGGAGTTTATTCAAGGCTTGCATAAGTGGGGCGTTCACCTGATAGCGACCTGGTACTGGTTGAAGGTCAGTAATAGCTCTTTTTATTTTTATTTTTTTATTGTTTTATTCATCTATTTATTTTATCATTATTATTATTATAAAGATTATGACTTTATTCTAGTATTATCAATAGTAATAGTGGTGTTTCGAGGCCAAAGTGATCAAGGTCAGAACAATTGTGACCATTAGCTCTGCTCGAAATTCAGAAATCTAGTTTTGGGAAAATTGAAGTTTAAGATTTCTTTTCACATATGTATTTTTGGATTTTTATTTCCAAAGGGTAGGTACTACTTTGCAGTTAAAGTGCTCATGTATACTGGTGGGCAATTAGAAAATGAGTGTTTGGAGAGGGTCTTGTTTTCTTTAATAATCCTCACAATATTTAGTTTGATTATTTCATTTATCACAGGACACAATATGTAATCTCCCCTTTATTCCATTATTAGTTTGCAAACTAAATAGGATGCATAAATATTAGCCCGTATAATAGTTAGGCACAGTAAAGAACTTTTCAGTGAAAAGAATTTTTGGGTAGGTAACTTAGCTCGACTAAACCCATCCTTACAAATTCTACAATGTGCTCAGCATGATTAGGAAAAATTCTATGGCCAAAAGTTATTTACCCCATGAAACACCAATATTTAATGTTCTCAGGAACATCCAAATATCATTTCTCTTGTTGTTGTTTTAGTATATATTTTTTCCCCCTTTTCTTTTTTTCTTTTTTTTTTTCTATCATTTTTTTTCATTTTACCTTTTTCTAAACTAGTCTTGAACTTTAAGATGCACTCAAAACTATATGACAGTGGCAGCAATAGTTGGGTAATTTTATCAACTAAGTAAATACAACTGAATACTTCATGATATATCAAAAGGCAACTTCACTAGGGGGAAAAAAGACATAGGAATTCAAGATTACATTAGGGTACCTTGAGCATTTTTAAGATTGACAGATTAAAAAAATGCAGTTAACTTGACACGGCCAAAATCCATGACCTTTGGGTGTGGATGGGGATACCCTCAAGTAGTTTTCATGTAACTTTACATGTCAAGAACAAAGAAACATTTATATATTACTATATTACCAATGAAGATAAAAGAATGTGGGATATAGGTTGTTGTTTTTTTCAATGGGATTTTTTGATTTTCAGAAATACTCACAAGAATATATGATCGAAAAAAAAAAAAAAAGAACTTTAAAAACCACTTCATAGTTTAATAGCTTGTTCTAGAAAAAAAGTAATATGAATTTTGTAAAATAAAAAAAAGATATTGTTAATATTCCTATAGTAGTTTTATTCTTAACCTGTTAATGATAGGTAACAAGATATCATGTCAAGTAGTGGCAGGGTGAGATATTTCATTGTGGCTATCCTCCTGGCTGGCGTGCCGGATGATCAGGTGTGTGATGCTTGGCCGTGGCCAGTGCAGGCGAATAGCCTGAGGCATTAGGCTTATGCATTTGGAATATCCTGGTGTTTTGACCATTTGGAGCCAAAGCGGCCCCATCATTAACCCACACAGGACGGGTGGTACAGCATGTGTACCGCGCATTCAAAAGCCCAGTTGCCGGGCGGCACAGTATTGTGCCAGCCATTCAATTGATTTAGGCCTAATAATTCGAACCCCCTGGCATTTGGACATTCAAGGCTAGAATTCCCCCGTCGGGAATGGGTTAATGAGTTTATAGTAAATAAAAATTCATCATACTAGTTCACTTTATTCAATTTTAAAAACTTCCAGGTAACCAAAGCTGGGGAACCTGTGACGCCCTTCCCTGCCAGTCATGGTAAACGACCATATGAACGCTTGTTGGTTGCAAGCAGATGTGCGAAATACAAAGACACAATTCCAGAAAGATTTGTGATATGTAGTGTCCCTAGTGGAATCCACTCCCACAAACCACCATTAGAGGGTAAGAATCTGTACTTATATTATTGGTGGTTTATATTTAGTGCTAAGGTAACTTATTCTTCAATATCTCAAAAAGAAAAACTAAACATCTATCAATGAGATGTATGTCATTGGAAATAGTATTATTATTACAAGCTTTGAATTTCTTATTTTTGTCTTACATATATACATGTGTATTTATATTTATATTATTTTCAGAACTTTTGAAAAGATTTTCAGTGCCAGAGCCACGGTGTTTGGAGCTATTCTGCAGGAGTCTGTTGCCTGGATGGACATGCTATGGATTAGAAGTGCTCCGTCTGAATCATTTGTCCCTTTTTGAAGATGAAACCAAATAACCCTTGTAAACTTGATGGAATTCAGGTCATGAGTTTACACAAGATATGACATATGATTTATATTACCCTTCTTTTGAACATGCTGATACCAGTTGGTACAGTCATGTTGTAGTGATTCACCGAGATATTCCCTTGCCCCAAAGTAAATTCCCGATTGAATCTATGGTAACGTGAATCCTGTCCTGTGTAGGGGTAGGCTGCCACCAGCTGATAAGGGATCAGCACCCGTGTATGTGCGAGACAGTCGAAGACGTGTAAAATGTATGTTATTTATGTGTATGAGTGTATGTCAGTTTGTATGTGGAAAGAAAGAGTTCCTACACAGGACATTGCCGAGCAGGCGTGGCTAGAGTCAGGCAAACATTCTTCATTTCAGTGTTTTACAGATTATCTTAAAAGATATAAAAAGAGATTTCCGATCATCAAAGTTTTTTATTATTCATTCCAAACAAAAGGTCTCTCCTCCTCCTATATTCAAAAATCCATTCCTTGGCCTGGCCATGAATTTGCCTATGGCCGCAACCCTTTAAAAACAATAAAATAATAAAATTCAAAGAAAAACAACAAGTGCCAAAAGGGCACAAGTTGTGAGCAGTGCTGTTGCCGAGCTAGGGGCTCATCTGCAAGAGGCCATCTGCTGCCAAAACACGGCCTCGCAGGGGTTATATGGGCCCCTTTCCAGGGAGGGAGCAAGTGGTAGGTCCTCCTTCCAGGGAGGGAGTAAGCGGTAGGCCCTCCAGGGCAACGCCATCTCTTGGCGCCTCCTCCCCCTCGTGGTGATAAAGGGGGAACTCGTGTATATTCCCCTGGAGGGATGGCTGGGGCGAAGCACATCACTACAATGTAACTGGGATTTGGAGTAAAACCAGTAACACATAAGAAAGGAGTTTATTTCCATTTAAATACATTCATTTTTTTCTTTTTTTCTTTTTTTTTGTGATAGCTGATTCTTGAGACTGGAATGGGTGTATGAACTTGTATGATATTGAACATTATTTTTCCACATACTGCTACAGTTTTCATACAGGATATCCTTCAGCAAGATGTATAAAGTAAAATATAAAAGGGGGAAAAAAAGTGAAGGAGAAGACTTTATCCAAAAATTTGAACTTTGCACCTGCTGTTCAATGTGAACAAATCTTGATTGAATCCGATTTGAATTCCTTTCAATTTCTTCCCTCACATGCAATGCCTTATATTTTATCAAACAAAAATATCAGTAAGAATTAATCAATAAATAAAATAAAAGTCAAAGGTATGAAATCTTCAGAAACGTTTGCCTACTGAAGGGAGATAGGGAGGGAAAAAAAAAAAGTCCACAAAGTATTATAATCTTTTTTAAATTAAGAGAATAAAGAAAATAGAAAAAAAAAAACTTGAGAAGTAAAGGGAAAATAAAATGCTCCACATACAAACTTGCCAAAAGACAACTACCTATTTCCTTGTTGGATAAAAGGTCTTGTCATCAAAATGCTGCTTCTGATATCCTTTATTTGTACCATGCCACACTGTTCATAAAAGGCTTAAATAAAAGATGAAATTGTACAAATTCAGAAGAACAATTGCATCTACATCAAGTTTTCCTTCTTCCTTTTTTTTTAAAGCAACGGAATATACAGAGTAAAGTGCAGTATTTTCAACCTCTGAAGATACAGTCAAAAATTATTTCAATGATACAGGTTTTAAAGAGACAAAAAAGACAAGCTGCATACATGCAGATAGCTTTGATGCAAGCTACTTAATATCTGCACTAAAGGTGGTGGCATTTGAAAAGTGCATATAACTGGACAGCAGTTTTATTGACAAGTTTATTGCTGATCCAATTTGCATTATACAAAAATAACATGGAATAGGGACTGTTTTCTTTTTTTCTTCTTTTTGTTCTTTATACATGCCTTAAAACGCGTCACTTGTTTCATTTACAGGAAACTAAAGTCACACTATATCATCTTGTAATCACAAATACATAATGTCACTCGCACTCGTCCCATTCTTGACATCTACATATACGTGAAGTTGAACCTGAAAATACAGAAGAGAAAGGTTTTACTTTGTATATCAATATTTAAATTCAAAACTATTGTGAAGACTTGAAATATGTTACACTTATAAATTAAGCTAATTTTAGCAAGCAACAGCTTTTTGCAGATTATACAATCTTAAACTCTCAAAATCACAACACACAATAATTCTTACAAACCTGCACAACGACTGCGGCAAAGAAGAAATTATTGGTCCATATCCCTGAGAATTGTCGTAGAGTTCAAACAAAGGTGCTGCCACTAATTTGTAGTTCTTTGGTACTGCAAACAATGCTATAAAAAAAAAAGGACTATGTATGAGAATATGGAAAAGTGCTACTTTAACCCACTCACGACGGGGGCATTCCAGCCTTGCATGTTACAATGCTGGGGCTCTCGAACGCATAGGCCTAAGTCAGTTAAATAAACGACGACGTATGACGTCACCCTATGAACGGGCCTTGAATGCGCGGTACCCGTGGTGTACCACCCGTCCAGAGAGGGTTAATAGCCTGCACACGGTCAAAAGAGATTTACACCTTAATTGTTTGAACGTTCTAGAACTATTTCTTTCTTTTAATGAATCCACTAAGAGAGCTTTTACTTGTAACAAATGATCATTTGTAAAACAGCAGGTAATAATAATAATAATATTACTAAAAACAAATCATAAACAAGAGCAGCACATAATTACAAAAAAAATACACTCCGTCCTTACCCTTCTCTCCAAGCTGTACGAGGAAGAGTTTCTTGTGTTCCTTTGGCTTGGTGATGTGCGAGGGGATGTAAGGGTACTGAGGCGGCTCGAAGTTTGGCCGCCACCAGTTGCCAATGATGTCCTCTATGACCCACTCCTGCTTGAGCCCGTCCTGTCGCCCTAGAGTTTCTGTCAGCAAACGTTTGAGTCCTTCCACTTCATCTTCTTCTGTGTTTAGCTCTCCGCCTGGTCTGTTGGTGGGTAGCGGAAAGGGGTTAATTATTACATGGATTACGAAATAGACATCAAATGTGATAGATGAAGTAAATTTTGCTTTGGATAGTGACCAAATTGATTCTGATCATGAATGCAAATTCTTACAAATACTGCTCTACTGCCATTTTTGCTACTTTAATTAATTATAATTCCTCAAAATATTAGGAATATACCATTCTATTCTCTTTACCATTTAATTGAATTATAGAAAAAAAAGGTCACCAAAAAATAAATAAATAAATAAAATAAAATAAATAAATAAAAAAGAACTAGCTCACTTACAACTTAAAGAAGGTTGTGCCCAGCTGCAGGAGTAGCACGTGAGGGAGGCCGTGTTCATGGACTAGCAGCACTGCTTCCACGCTCCTCCTCATACCAATCTTGTCAAACTCCTCTCGCATGCGCTGGAAACGAGCTGGGACACTGGGGTCCTTTTCGAATAATGGATCCTTTGTGCCAAATGTGTAGTTTGTCAGAGGATACCTGGAAAGAGACCATGTAACTGTGCTAAACTGCATATAAATTGTAGAAATAGAGATTACATTTATAAAGCTATTTGAAATTCTAGTCAATAGCAAATCTGGGATATTCTTTAAAAGCATGGCATTTTTTTTCTTTACTTTTTACATTGACTACCACAATTACTATTACTACTTCCTCTGAGACCTGATTCTTTACTATCTCCCTCTTTTCCATCAATAAATGCTGCAGCAAAGAGAAATGCTGATTGAAAATTTTTCCACTCATTAATAGCTCAACGTGCATTTGCACACAACAAATATTTGGATTTGCGCCGTACTTAATTTTACCAGATTATAGTATCAGTTATAATCTATCTTTTACCCTCGGATCTATATAAACTCCAAACAAATTTACCTCACAAATAGGCACTATTAAAATGTTGGCTTCTTACAATCCATTGGACATAGTAAAAGCTCTGCTTGCTTTGGCATCTAGACACATATTAGTGCCACGTTAAATTTATTTCAGAGCGAGGGTGTGGTACCTTAACGTAGCATGGCCTTTCTTGCTTTCTTTCATTGACTCGTAATAATAGAACTAATTTTGTCTTGGTTTAGAGTCTATATCAGCTCAGTATGTTCTTTACATACAGTATCATTGAAGTATTTGTTTTATGGGAGGACAAAAAGTAATTTATTTATTTTCCATATTTATTTACTTTTGCAAAGAAACACAAATGAAATAACCATCCCAAACAAAAAGACATGAGATTGGGAAGAGGAAGGTGGCCTGCATTTACAGCTGCAATTACCACAGCATATAGCAGCCATAATGGCACAGTGGAACATAGCAGCCACTGCACAGGGTCTGTGTCACCTTCGCGTTCTGTCTACACATCCTGCACTGCTTGTACTTTAGGCATTTGGTTGTGTGTGGTGCAACAGCACACAAGCTGGTGCTAGGAGTGGTGCCATATTTGTTTATTTCAAATTAACCCTATCACAGTAATTATTGTAATTATAAGGATAATTACTACCATCAACAGTCACCAAATGGAATTATTACTCAGAGTAAAAAAAAAGAAACACATCATGAAAGTTATAAACAGGGTGCTCATATGTAATAGCAAAAATATTAAATCTTGAAAGCATTTTTTTTTCTGATGACAAACATCAACAACAGAAGAATTAGTTTAAATGCAATAGTATCTCATAAAGAAATATCATACAATAATACACTAAACATTCCTCATTAGTTTATTACATTTTGTTACTTATCTTCATTTGACTGCTGTGTGAGCCATCAACATGGTACAAAACTTGAATCATGTGTGGAAAAAATGCCTATACAGAAAATGTAGGACTTCAAGGATTCATAAATATGAGAAATCCCAAACTCTATTTAAAATATCATGGTTGGTTAACATTGTTTGGCACAGTGCCATCCGCTGCTAATGAGTTAATGCCAATAATGCAAAATGCAACAAGAGTATACCAATTTATTAGACTCACCGTCTACTACTCATATCGGTGAATATAATCCGCAACCCCCCCCCCATACTCTACAACCTGGGCCCCGTTAATAGGGGAGGGCATTAAGTAGACCAGGGTCTTCAACTCTGATCCTGCACTGATAAACAATTGATGTGCACTTGTTCGGAAAACAACCATCTATGGGCAAAACTTGGCCAGGTGCATCAGACCTATCTGCCTCAATTGTGAAGGGCCTGTCAAAAATGGGGATTTTTACTATCTTTTTTTTTTTTTCCTTTTCTTTCTTAACCCATTCATGACGGGGCTATTTCGGCTCTAAGTGGTTGGAATGCCAGAGTATTAGAGCACATACGCCTATCACCTCGGGATTCTTGGGCGCACTAGCCGCGAGCGAGCACTGTACGCCCTATCACCCGGCGCGCCAGCCTTGACGAAATATCTTGTCCCCGGCGTCTGACCCAAAAACCACTGAACATTATATGGTGCAAATGGTTTAACCCACTCATTCACAGAGGGCTCTTCAACTGCTTGATTCTACAGGGTGATAAAAGGAGGTTTTTGTTTGTGTTTTTTTTTATTTATTTGACAAGTCAAGAAAACTGTATATGGGGAGACACCATGATATGATACGCAGTCACTTGTCGTGAGGGAAATATTCCAGTGACGTAATCAGGCATGAATGGGTTAATGAATTGGACATAGGGAATGTCTGCTAATTCTATAGTACTGTTAGGCAAGTTTCCTTAAGCCAAAACTACTATATGAGCTCCATATCAACATGCACCCAAGAAGGACATTCTCCCCCTAACCCTATCCAACAGTCGTGTTCACTGTCTCATTTTTCCATTTTCTAAGTAAATATGAAATAATTCTGGCCTTGTATAGTATATTTCATGCAGCCAAACCCCCCATCTATCTTGTATCACATACCCCTCCCCAGTTGCCTGATGATATATATTCTCTTTTCATTATTTATACATGCAAATAAATACTTTAGTATGTTTTATAACAAAACATGCTCTTTATTCCTTCATATGCATTGTTTATTTACATTTCCTCCAGCCACACCCACTATTTCAATCCCATCTCTCCATTAGGCCCACCTCTCCCTCAGCCTCAGTCTGACCTTGCCCCATGGTATATTACTGTTTTTTTAATATCTGTACATCTACATGAATATTTCATTGTTTTTCTT
>BOPN01000728.1:210000-215000 GCA_017312705.2 Penaeus japonicus | reverse complement strand
ATTTCCAACACCACAAAGCCAGACCTGTAAATGCAGCATTGAAATGAGGATTTCTTGACCTGTTGATTGTGACATACATCACATGATGTTGACCATGCAACTGTGACATAAGGCATATTAGACAATTTTGGTTTTACCAGTTTACCAAGTTCCAGAATATAGTACTTTTTCTTGTGATACAGAAGATAAACATCTGGAGCATCTAACAGTGAAAATAAATATCACTTATATACATTTGCATGGCTGTAGGGGATGATTGAATGTTGCTAGTGTTTAGTATTAGTTTTCTTTTTCTTTTCTTTTTTGCTTTTTCAAAAGGAGAAAATAAATTCTGAAACCTCTTTTCTCATTTGAAAACAAGTTCTATATTTGCAATATGGCATTAGAAAAGAAATACAATAATCACTATTTACAGAGTTTGAAATTGTAAATTACTGTATGGGAACTCCTGCTCACTCACTTCACCCGCACTGTTAGCATTCTCAAAGTCGGCTAGCCACCCACAAAGCATGCAACCTTCAATCTTCCCCTACAGCAACAGAAATGTGCATAAGTAACTTTTAAATTCCTTGTTACATGGCTTAGATGTGTATCTTGCATATTGTAAGAGCAGGATCAAATAAAGAAATGTCATTTTTGCTTTCCCAGTGCCTCAGTTAATGGGTTAAGGGTGTAAAAGTATTTAAAATGGTAGGAATGAGAAAAATAACTAATAGAATAGTTCTAAAATTTAATTATTTTATGGCAGATGTGACTCACATGAGAAACTACAAAAGAAACATGAAAAAGTGCAAGTTCTAAAAATTAAATTCAAATGGCTCAAGAAAGAAAGACAGAAAAAAAGAAAAAGAGGAAAAAAAAAACCCTCTTACCTGTATGCCCCAGTCTGCTTCTTTGCAAAATATCCACTTGCTTCGGTATTCTTTGCCTCTACACAGGCAATCTCAA
Source organism: Penaeus japonicus (assembly GCA_017312705.2). NCBI lineage: Eukaryota > Metazoa > Arthropoda > Malacostraca > Decapoda > Penaeidae > Penaeus > Penaeus japonicus. Next base: position 214,052 of record BOPN01000728.1, on the reverse strand, counting down.
AACCAATCTGCAGAACACAAACACATATAGTTAGTGTGACGATTAGTTTACTACATTTGTGATAAAATCTAAAACGATTAAGAAATAAGGGCAGTGTTGGTCCACTGTTCCCATAGCACGAGATGGAATTTTAATTAAAGTTTACCTGGGTCAACAAATACTCCAAGCAGGTACTCTGGCGTAGGGTAAGAGGTCACTGAAATAGCCTCAGCATGATTTACTATGACAATAGGCACCACCAAATAAAAGCTTAATCCTTGAAGGGAGCACAATATTACAATCTGATGATCACTTTTGTCTACTTTTGGGCCACTGATTGTCATCAATCTTAAGGTTTATCACATCAATTTAATATTGTGAATCTAGTTTCCTGGTGGGATGTACTACACCCTCATGATCTGTCACTTTCGTTTCATTCCTTGTGCCACCTGGCTATGTCTGACACAGCCAAACACATGATGAATCAGCATTGTCAACATCATATTTTACCAGATATTCTACATATGTCTACCTTGCTTCCACCATCAATTCATTTTTTAATCTCACTGCCTAACTAAAAAACACTATTCAATACTATATCTGAAAAAAAAACTTTGCAACTCACTGTTTTTCATTCAAGTAGATAGATTAGCTAATATGAAGCTATAGGATATATGTTCACCTAAAGATTACTTAATGAGGCAGAGACAATGGAGGAGGAGGAGGAGGAGGAGGAGGAGGAGGAGGAGGAGGAGGAGGAGGAGGAGGAGGAGGAGGAGGAGGAGGAGGCAGAGGAGGAGGAGGCAGAGGAGGAGGAGGCAGAGGAGGAGGAGGAGGAATAGGGGAAGAGGAAGGGGGGGGGAGAAGGATGAGGAAGAAGAGGAAGAGGAGGGAGAGAAGAGAGAGGAGAGGGAGGAGGTGGAGGAGGAGGAGGCAGAGGAGGAGGAGGAGGAGGAGGAGGAGGAGGCAGAGGAGGAGGAGGCAGAGGAGGAGGAGGCAGAGGAGGAGGAGGCAGAGGAGGAGGAGGAGGAGGAGGAGGAGGAGGAGGAGGAGGAGGAGGCAGAGGAGGAGGAGGAGGAATAGGGGAAGAGGAAGGGGGGGGGAGAAGGATGAGGAAGAAGAGGAAGAGGAGGGAGAGAAGAGAGAGGAGAGGGAGGAGGTGGAGGAGGAGGTGTTGGAGGAGGTGGTGGAGGAGAAGGAGGAGGAGGAGGAGAAGGTGGAGGAGGAGAAGGAGGAGGAGGAGGAGAAGGTGGAGGAGGAGGAGGAGGAGGAGGAGGAAAAAGAAGAAAAAGAGGAAAAGAAAGAGTGGGAAGTGGACGAAAAGAAGGACACAAGGTAGCCAACCTGTACATCCTTTGGAGCCTTAAGTTCAACTCTGAGGGCTTGCATATCTTGTTCAACCCTGAATTGGTACGTTGGGTTGTTCTTGTATGTTGCAGGGTGATTGGGGCAGCCTCCTGCATTGGCTCCACTCCAGCGGCCAGTGATCTATTAGTGAATATAAAATTGGAAGAGGGTCAGTATTTTCATTAGCCATATCTGTGAATTTCAATCTATAATGATACTGATACTAATAACCCATTGGTCACAGTTTTAAATAAATATTTGTGCATTAGGATGGCTGGTTTACATTGCCTAGCATGGTGCCATCCGCATCTATGACCGATTCTGCCTTTGCAGCAAATCAAGTCATCCGCTGCTTATGGGTTAATATTTGGGTTGTTCCTTAGTGAATCTCTTAAAAAATTAAGCTTAAAGAAAAATTAGAAATGGAAAACAGAGAAGTAATCTAGAAAAAACAACTTGTTTGAATAAATCTTTTCTAAAATAAGCACTAACATATTTGAAAAAAAGAAAATCCTCACCTCTTGCTTGTGTTTACAATAGTTCTTGATCTTCTGCAAGGTAAAGGGACATGTTGCATAAACCCGCAATGAGTAGTGAATCGTCAGGTGCTTCTCGTACTGTGACACAACAAGTGTGAATTTGTGAGAACCTGGTTCCTTCAGCACCATCTTGCATAGGTAATGGGGACTGTTGATACGCACACCATCAATGAAGGGAGCGGGGTCAACTAAGTAAGAGAAAAAAAAGATATATCAACATCTTGATCTACTTCTCTACACTCCTTGAGAAAATTTCAGTAAAGACAAAATCATTTTTCACATTCAGAACATATATCATAACAATACACATCACTGAAAACAAATTCCTCCTTCTCACATGGGTAAAATATTTTCTTCCCTCCAGTCTTATACACAAGGAGGGTGATATATTCTCTATTGTTGCGGAAATCCTCTATCTCTGTGATGTGTCGGGTTAGCAGAACCCACACAGCTGTTCCACCAGGGGACTGTACATCCAGAGAGTACTGGGGATTCTCTCCAATGTTGTACAAATCACGCACAGGGCCCGTGCCAGCAGACCAAGTCCTGGTAAGTTAAATACATCATCACTTTTGTCATCAATAAACAAAGGTCAAGAAAAGGTTTTTATTATAAATTCAGTATTAGTAGGGATTAGGGATAAGTAGAATTAATCTGGGTAGATTGAGTGCAAGTATATGCTGATTTCAAAAATTGAAAAAAAGTTTTGCCTACTTCAAAACATTTATAAAACATCTGGCTATGCAATCTACTGTATAATAAAATAAAATGGCTACCCCATTTTGAACTGTATCAGGAAAATTACAAGGCACTATTTTGAACTATATCAGGTAAATTATAAGGCTATTCTTCTTCTTGGAGATTATTCCTGATGATCAGATTTCTGGTAAAAGAACTAAAGGAACAAATCTAACCCTTTTGCAAACTGCTCAGCATCATTACTCCACTCAATCACATAGCTAAAAAGAGACACACTTTGTCCAACTTACTCATGTGTACAATAGGTGTAGGAGAAAAGTTGTGGGTTCCAGTTCATGTATATAACATCATAAAAATGACAGAGGCTGTCGTAGTCAATCCAGAAGACACCATTATCAAACATCTGTGCACTTTTTGGATCGTAGTTGAGGAGCTTGCACATTTCTGGAGTCCAATGATTTTGGTCCATCTCTGAGTAATTGCCTTTCCAACGCAGATGTGACCACGGATTTTTCAGCATCAGCAAACGTTTTCCCTGTAAAAGAGTATATGATATCAATATATTGTATGAATTCTGTAGAAGCTACAAAATATAACAGCATTTTTATCCTCAGGATGAATATTTACAGTAACAATAACTCCTAAGAGGAAAGAAAACACGGGACCTTTTATCCCTCAAAATGATGAAAATATTTGTGGCTTGTTTAATTTTCAAAAATAAGATATTTACTCACTTTGACCTCCTTGATATCCAGCATAGCATAGGCGTGTGTGGGGACAAGACCTGCTCTGTCTGCCTCCACCTCACTCATCTCTCCAGTCGCCACCGTGACCAAGACATCACCCTTGTGGAAGCGTTCAATGATTTTTCTGAACGTGGCATCTTTGTTGAATTCCTTATCCTTGATGGAGACTCTTTCTGGGATCCAGCCAGTGAGGGCATAGAGGTCGATGTTGCTGTTGGAGCCGGGGAAGTCGTAGCCACCCATAACTTTCATGTAGGCTTTTTCCACCAGTGAGATCCAGAACTCATTTTTGTTGGTTGAGTAAGAGCAGAGCAGCTCGCCATGTTGCCCCTGAGGCAGTTTGTCATCTACGATCACCTTTCTCGGGATGCCGTTGATGTGCAGCTTAATCATGTACTTGCCACAGGGATTGTAGATTGGGTCCCCACCTCGGTTCTTGGGGAAGATGATATCCGTTATGAGTCGCTTCTTGAACCTCTTCTCGTAGAGGGCACTGATGGCAACGGAAGCCACAAAGGAGCAGTCAGACACACAGGTCTGCTTGATGCTGAAGCAGTCAACCATCTCAATCATCTTGGGGTCACTGGAAAGGTCCTCTGGTCTCACCCACTGCAGGAAATTCTTCTTTTGCTTTGGGGCAAGAGCAAGAACTCCATCCTTGTCACTAAAGGGTATGGAGTATGCAAATTTTTCTTTGAGGTCAACTGCTAGGAAGGGGACATAATCACGCCCATTGATGTTT
>BOPN01000728.1:172500-187500 GCA_017312705.2 Penaeus japonicus | reverse complement strand
ATTTGGGTTAAGGATTTGACTTTTTGTCTGGCTGACACGGGCGGTTATGTGTGTAGTGGTTGGCTGCCTCCTCAGTGTGTGTGTGTGTGTGTGGCAAGTAACCAGCAATGTTAGGCCTGCACTTTATGAAATACCCTGGTGTTGTATCCAGGTGGAGCCAAAACCTTCCATTGTTATGGGTTAAGAAGTGTGTGTTTTCAATTATTGTTTAGACTTACAATATGAAATGAGTCTCTTTAATATATATTTAAATAGTGATACTAATTAGAATTTGGAACAATAGGTCATCATAAATGAAAGACTAAATATCTTGTAATTTCAACTAAAGGAAAAATGCAGTCAGTAGTAATCCGACCCAGCAAAAATGTCTGTCAAGGAAGGGTTAAATATATAAATCAATCTTTACATTGAGAAACCTTGTCTCTAAATAAAGTGATAAAACAGGAAGGATGTAGAAATACTCAAGATTTTTTTTTTTTTTTCCTTTATTAGCCATAAGATAAAAACCACATTGGTAGACATTCACAACTGCACAAACTTGGTTCACATACATGAGGCGTTAGTGTTTATTGGTACTAGCATCAAACTATTATTTTGCCTACACTGTACTGATACATTTGGTACCTGATCAGGATGATAAAATGGAAAGGGAATACCTATTAGCAGGAAACGGCAGCAGGTAAAAGTTTATGTCAGGGGGACAAATTACATGACATGGACATATCCATTAACTATTCATGTCTTTGGTCTCTATGGGGTAAGAGAAAAATTATAACAATAATGCTATAGGAACGTACATATAACAAACCTTCAAAAATGTTAAAGTGAGGAAGTATAATTCTGGGAACATTAATAAAGCAATGACACTTACAAGCTTGAAAAATACTGAAATCTACATACCAGAAGCATATATAATTTCATGTGAGCAAAAGTGGCCATGTGTTACAGGAGTAGAACTGCATGATAACAGCAAACTTGGATTTTGGTGCATAAAGATACATTCAGATTGATTACTTTGATCACATTTCTTTTTTGCAAGTTTTTGTTACAATTTTTTTTCTTCATTTTTATTCATTATTATTATTTTTTATTATCATTTTTTCTTTGTTTTTCTTGTTGCACATTAGCTGTGGGGGGGAGGAGGGGATGGGGACTCATGGGAAGGGAAAAAAGGACTGAAGGATAACTCCCAATTTCACCGAAAGATTTAGAAGTACATCGGAATACATTCTACGAAGGTTTGCACTTCCGCACTACATTGGGGCCGGGGGGAAAGGGCGGGGTAGGAGGAGGTGTTTAAGGTGTGAGCTTGGAATGCCATGTAAGTCAAGCATGGAATGCCTTGGAATGTCTACTGCCTACGAGGGAATGGGAGCCTACGAGATCATTAGTAATCTTGCAACAAACATGCATATAATTTGCAGGTTCACTCTGCAGTAAGAAGCAGGTAGGTTTGGGAAGAAAGGTGATGTACCTGAACTACAGCTTTTTTTTATTTTTTATATAACATTCACAAGTGTTGCACTAATAAAGTGAGGATACTGATTATCCTGGAAGCCTCCATCATTTGGCTTGAAGCAAAAGCATCAATAAGAAGTTGAAAAATATGGCCAAGTTCGCCCACATTTACAAATATAAATGGCAAAGTCACTCATCACATCACAGTAAAAATCGCTGGAAAATATCACAAACCAACTGGTAAAAAAAAAATGAAGAAGAAGAAGAAAAAAAAAAAAAAGATATGCAAGCGCATTACTTCAAGTCTAACCAAGAAGATTCAGTTAACAAGGCCGACTCTCAGATTACTACAACCAATCTAAGCGTAAATGCTGCATGACACTACGCAAGGATTCTACACAACTATCTGTGATCACTTCAGAAACGTGTCTCGTGGACCTGATCTTGGATCGCCCCGAGACTTTCCTGATAAGAAATGTGTCTTTTATTTTATTTTTATCTTTTTTCATTTCTTATTAGACATTGTATAGAACGCTTGGTGTTCTACTTGTTTCATGAAGTTTTCAAGTGTAAAAAAAATCACAAGCATAGAGATTATGGGAGCACACAGGGTTAAAAAATATTTCTCAAACTGTGAATCTCTCTTTCCTTAAAGTAAAAAAGGAAAACCCAATAACATTCCTTCATATTTTTCCTTGCTAACTGGAAGGGGGAAAAAATTATACATATCATACAAAACCAGGAACAGATCCAGAAGATACAAAATCAATTGACCAAACTATTGTACATTTTTATGGTTTACTTAACACTCGTCCCTGCATGCTCCAGTATAAGAGAGTAATGAAGGCCTTGTGGGTACTGGGAACATGGTGATAATGTTGAAGCAACAGAGGGCTCTTCAATACCACTATTTAATAATTTGCTCACACACAAATATCTTGTGTGCTTGTGTATATATTCATATATATATCGATATATATGCGTATTCATGAAAATCAAGTGAATTTAGGTGAAATACAAAATGCACATTTGTACTACAAGGCAGGTTAGTGCGGACGGGGCCCTTATGTAACCTTACCCAAGATACAACTTGAAGCATTGCCTCTGTAACTTATAACCCATTTGCTGAAAATGTATGGAGAATTCTTAATAAATGTTTCCTGAGAAGAACCACTAAAAACCAAAGACTCACCCTTAAAAAAATATATATGAACATGGTAATTATTGTTATGTTGAAAAAAATCTCCTTACACAGGGTTTTATACCATGACTTAATGCTAATTCAGAATTCTTTGTCACCACTTGAGGGTTGAACACAATCAAGGGCTAACGTTATCTTGAGCATCCTCCTGGTATGGACAAGTCTAAGACGAGAAGAGAGGCTGGTGTGACAGCAGACAGGAGGGGGAAAAACGCAGGGTTGAAAGTGCGTAAGGAATTTCTATTCAACTGATGCTCTATTGTGTTGTAAAGAATTCTGCTCCTGCTAATTCGAGGAGACATTTGTAGGCAGGTAACATAGGGCCCGGGGTCTTGTGTGAGTGGCGGCATTTGTGCCGTTCCAACAAAGTTAAAAAGGAGTCAGCATAACTATGTTTTATACACAATCAGTTTCTTACATATACAAGTTCATTCCACTTTACAAAACAATCAAACAAAGTGAAATACTACTGGTCTAGGAAAAAAAACTAAAGAAAAAGAATATATATATGTATCTATAAAGTCGCATTAGAAATGGATTTGTGTTAATCTAAGTGTTAACATTTATCGCACAGGCAGGAAATGCATCAGACGTAAATAAGTATTGAAACATCCCAGCTACAGAATGGACCACAAAGGAACACCGCAAAGGTACACAGCAGCTGGCCGCCACATCACACAGACCACACCACAACTTTCAGGAATCCACCCATAGATAGCACGCAAGCAGAGCATGGGACATGAATGAAGCACTATAGGTGGACTGCAGGACAAGCAAAGTGGAGTTACTGCATTGAGGCACAATCCATTAGCTCTATTCAACAGCTGTTTCTCTTCTATACATATCCACTTAGTGATGAGAATGGGAATTTGCACAAAAATAGATTGCTTGCTGTCTTGTGTCACTGCTGTCTGCCTGTACTTCAACTCATGGCCACAGCTTCCACGTCGCTATCAGCAGCAATGGGCACAGTGAAGGACTTTGGACATGTTGCATTGTTTTGGCTTAGGTAAAATACATATAGGTATATATATATATATATATATATATATGCACACATCACATACATATATCTATTTATATATATGTGTGTGTGCATTAGTGAACATATGTGAGGTGTGCGTGTGTGATTCATCTCGTTATATTATAAAATTTACAAAAACTTCTTGTTTCAGCTACGCTCTGATCCGCCTGGATGAATACACAAAGAGAAAGGAGGAGTTTCTGGGGCTTGCAGTAAAAGAATAGTTAATGCAATATAATTAAGCAAGTGTTTGGTGTGTTATGGGATTTTTTTTAGGTTGTTGTACTAACTCAGTTATTCATGTGTTTGTGGAGGAGTAACATCAAGATTCTTAGTGAGTGTATACTGGATATATATTTGTACTTAATTGTCTGTAAGTAACTATCTGTTTTGGAAACTTTCTCAGGTGCTGCTACTTTTATACATTCATGGTTTTTTAACATGTAAAAATAACATTTTAATAAACTAATATTTCATTTTAACCATGTCATAATTGATATTGCAGCTATTTGTGAACTATGCAGTAATTCGTTAAAGTATTTTACCATTTACCCATTGAATTTTGCTTTGTCCTCTGTGGCATTGTATTTTATTCGCATCAGTAAAAAATGCTTGTGCTTAAAATTTAAATTGTGGTTTGCAATAGCTTGTCTAATCTTTGTATCATTTAGAATTTGCAAGCCACTGTCTCTTACCTTTACATTTCTTAAAATACCTGACCATGTGCAATGTGCTGCTGTGAAATCTTTGACCTTCGTCAATTATGCAATAATAAAATATATGGTTTTAAGGTTAAGTTTGTTCTTCACCCAGTGACTAGAATTTTTCTTTCTATTTTGTGTTATGTGTCTTTTCTTAACTTTTCCTTTTTTTTAGATTATGTTTTGCTACATTGTTTGTGTATTTATATATATTTTTTTCTTGCATATGAGTTTTTTGTTTTATTAGAGAAATTTATATGAATAAATTAGAATGTTTGAATAAAATCCTACCTCATAAAACTAGTCACAGTGTACAATACTGAAGAGATAATTTAATCATTTATGATATAAAGTATTAATATATTTCCCAAAAAAATTAGACTTTAAGAAAAGGTATGAATGAGTGCAAACAATTTCATAGTGCAGGACGGGTAATTTTTCAATATTACGTATCCAAGTGCTTCATTGCAACATTTATAAAGATGTTATATTAATGTCAATAAGATGTTTTATATTTTAGGATTATTCATTCTTAATCATATCATTTCTACCCTTACTTTATTTGATAGCGAGAAATAAAAATGTTAAGAGAAGTAAAGGAGAGAAATAAAATAATGAAAAGAAAGATAATAAAAGGAATATTTAGATACATTAAAGATTAGATGATGAAAAACAGTTTTTTTATTGCATCACTCAAAATAAAACAACTATTTTCATATCCTTAGCTTTGCACTCAAACCCTTACCATTACATTTTAATTAAAATCTGCCTTGGAAAATATTTGTACACAAGTGTTTAAAGTGTGAGCTTGTGTATCTTTTCATACTTTAATAAGAATTGGTTGTGTGTGTTTGAAATTAGGGAACCATAGAGATTGGGAAACCCTTTTGTGTTTTTGACAGACACATCACTGAATCATATTTAGTATGTGTGTGGTACTTTAAGAATATGATTGGTTTCAATATTCAAGAGTTTAGATTAGTATCTTTCTTCCAAAAGCAAAAGGGATTTAGACTGTGGTCAAATTCCTTGTCTTTTTCATGATCAAAGGCAAAATGTGTGTCAGTGTTCATGTTCCTCTGTGTGAATAGAAATAAGGGAGAATGTTCATAGCAAGTAATTAGTAATTTTAATAGTCAAGAATTGTAAATGAATAGATGAATAATGATGAAAAAATGTACATGTTTATTGGTTATTACTTTGTTACTTTATTTCTTTTATTTCACACATGCTATTGAAACTGTATAAGATCTGAATTTTACTTTTTCAAATATTTAAAATTAATACTTAACCCTTCCAAGACGGGCCACATCTTAACCCAGTAACAGGGCTGTTTTGGCTCCAAATGGTCAAAATGCCGGGATATTTCAAATGTGTAAGCCTAATGCCTTGAGCTATTCGCCCACACTGGCTGTGGCTAAGTGCTATACGCCCGATTACCTGGCGCGTCGGCCAGAAGGATAGCCATGACAAAATATCTCGTCCCTGGCAGTTGATGCTACCACCACTTGATGTAATATCTTATCCCCCATTGTTAACCCAAATGCTCTGGGACGTTGATAACTGGCGCGCTATGCATTTCCGGGAGGTTACCACATAGGCCTAAACTCATTCCGGGGTCTTATCTTATCTTATGACGCCCGGCATCGAGGTGCCATCACCTTTGATGACGACCGGAGTTTGGGCCAAGAAGGTGACGTCATCATTGCATGTCATCCAGAGGATTTGGGTTAAGGATTTGACTTTTTGTCTGGCTGACACGTGCGGTTATGTGCGTAGTGGTTGGCTGCCTCCTCAGTGTGTGTGTGTGTGGCAAGTAATCAGCAATGTTAGGCCTGCGCTTTATGAAATACCCTGGTGTTGTATCCAGGTGGAGCCAAAACCTCCCATTGTTATGGGTTAAGAAGTGTGTGTTTTCAATTATTGTGTAGACTTACAATATGAAATGAGTCTCTTTAATATATATTTAAATAGTGATACTAATTAGAATTTGGGACAATAGGTCATCTTAAATGAAAGACTAAATATCTTGTAATTTCAACTAAAGGAAAAATGCAGTCAGTAGTGATCCGACCCAGCAAAAATGTCTGTCAAGGAAGGGTTAAATATATAAATCAATCTTTACATTGAGAAACCTTGTCTCTAAATAAAGTGATAAAACAGGAAGGATGTAGAAATACTCAAGATTTTTTTTTTTTTCCTTTATTAGCCATAAGATAAAAACCACATTGGTAGACATTCACAACTGCACAAACTTGGTTCACATACATGAGGCGTTAGTGTTTATTGGTACTAGCATCAAACTATTATTTTGCCTACACTGTACTGATACATTTGGTACCTGATCAGGATGATAAAATGGAAAGGGAATACCTATTAGCAGGAAACGGCAGCAGGTAAAAGTTTATGTCAGGGGGACAAATTACATGACATGGACATATCCATTAACTATTCATGTCTTTGGTCTCTATGGGGTAAGAGAAAAATTATAACAATAATGCTATAGGAACGTACATATAACAAACCTTCAAAAATGTTAAAGTGATATATAATTCTGGGAACATTAATAAAGCAATGACACTTACAAGCTTGAAAAATACTGAAATCTACATACCAGAAGCATATATAATTTCATGTGAGCAAAAGTGGCCATGTGTTACAGGAGTAGAACTGCATGATAACAGCAAACTTGGATTTTGGTGCATAAAGATACATTCAGATTGATTACTTTGATCACATTTCTTTTTTGCAAGTTTTTGTTACAATTTTTTTTCTTCATTTTTATTCATTATTATTATTTTTTATTATCATTTTTTCTTTGTTTTTCTTGTTGCACATTAGCTGTGGGGGGGAGGAGGGGATGGGGACTCATGGGAAGGGAAAAAAGGACTGAAGGATAACTCCCAATTTCACCGAAAGATTTAGAAGTACATCGGAATACATTCTACTTTAAGGTTTGCACTTCCGCACTACATTGGGGCCGGGGGGAAAGGGCGGTGGTGTGGAGAGGTGTTTAAGGTGTGAGCTTGGAATGCCATGTGGGTCAAGCATGGAATGCCTTGGAATGTCTACTGCCTACGAGGGAATGGGAGCCTACGAGATCATTAGTAATCTTGCAACAAACATGCATATAATTTGCAGGTTCACTCTGCAGTAAGAAGCAGGTAGGTTTGGGAAGAAAGGTGATGTACCTGAACTACAGCTTTTTTTATTTTTATATAACATTCACAAGTGTTGCACTAATAAAGTGAGGATACTGATTATCCTGGAAGCCTCCATCATTTGGCTTGAAGCAAAAGCATCAATAAGAAGTTGAAAAATATGGCCAAGTTCGCCCACATTTACAAATATAAATGGCAAAGTCACTCATCACATCACAGTAAAAATCGCTGGAAAATATCACAAACCAACTGGTAAAAAAAAATGAAGAAGAAGAAAAAAAAAAAAAAAGATATGCAAGCGCATTACTTCAAGTCTAACCAAGAAGATTCAGTTAACAAGGCCGACTCTCAGATTACTACAACCAATCTAAGCGTAAATGCTGCATGACACTACGCAAGGATTCTACACAACTATCTGTGATCACTTCAGAAACGTGTCTCGTGGACCTGATCTTGGATCGCCCCGAGACTTTCCTGATAAGAAATGTGTCTTTTATTTTATTTTTATCTTTTTCATATTTCTTATTAGACATTGTATAGAACGCTTGGTGTTCTACTTGTTTCATGAAGTTTTCAAGTGTAAAAAAAATCACAAGCATAGAGATTATGGGAGCACACAGGGTTAAAAAATATTTCTCAAACTGTGAATCTCTCTTTTCCTAAAGTAAAAAAGGAAAACCCAATAACATTCCTTCATATTTTTCCTTGCTAACTGGAAGGGGGAAAAAATTATACATATCATACAAAACCAGGAACAGATCCAGAAGATACAAAATCAATTGACCAAACTATTGTACATTTTTATGGTTTACTTAACACTGGCCCCTGCATGCTCCAGTATAAGAGAGTAATGAAGGCCTTGTGGGTACTGGGAACATGGTGATAATGTTGAAGCAACAGAGGGCTCTTCAATACCACTATTTAATACTTACCCACACACAAATATCTTGTGTGCTTGTGTATATATTCATATATATATATCGATATATATGCGTATTCATGAAAATCAAGTGAATTTAGGTGAAATACAAAATGCACATTTGTACTACAAGGCAGGTTAGTGCGGACGGGGCCCTTATGTAACCTTACCCAAGATACAACTTGAAGCATTGCCTCTGTAACTTATAACCCATTTGCTGAAAATGTATGGAGAATTCTTAATAAATGTTTCCTGAGAAGAACCACTAAAAACCAAAGACTCACCCTTAAAAAAATATATATGAACATGGTAATTATTGTTATGTTGAAAAAAATCTCCTTACACAGGGTTTTATACCATGACTTAATGCTAATTCAGAATTCTTTGTCACCACTTGAGGGTTGAACACAATCAAGGGCTAACGTTATCTTGAGCATCCTCCTGGTATGGACAAGTCTAAGACGAGAAGAGAGGCTGGTGTGACAGCAGACAGGAGGGGGAAAAACGCAGGGTTGAAAGTGCGTAAGGAATTTCTATTCAACTGATGCTCTATTGTGTTGTAAAGAATTCTGCTCCTGCTAATTCGAGGAGACATTTGTAGGCAGGTAACATAGGGCCCGGGGTCTTGTGTGAGTGGCGGCATTTGTGCCGTTCCAACAAAGTTAAAAAGGAGTCAGCATAACTATGTTTTATACACAATCAGTTTCTTACATATACAAGTTCATTCCACTTTACAAAACAATCAAACAAAGTGAAATACTACTGGTCTAGGAAAAAAAACTAAAGAAAAAGAATATATATATGTATCTATAAAGTCGCATTAGAAATGGATTTGTGTTAATCTAAGTGTTAACATTTATCGCACAGGCAGGAAATGCATCAGACGTAAATAAGTATTGAAACATCCCAGCTACAGAATGGACCACAAAGGAACACCGCAAAGGTACACAGCAGCTGGCCGCCACATCACACAGACCACACCACAACTTTCAGGAATCCACCCATAGATAGCACGCAAGCAGAGCATGGGACATGAATGAAGCACTATAGGTGGACTGCAGGACAAGCAAAGTGGAGTTACTGCATTGAGGCACAATCCATTAGCTCTATTCAACAGCTGTTTCTCTTCTATACATATCCACTTAGTGATGAGAATGGGAATTTGCACAAAAATAGATTGCTTGCTGTCTTGTGTCACTGCTGTCTGCCTGTACTTCAACTCATGGCCACAGCTTCCACGTCATTATCAGCAGCAATGGGCACAGTGAAGGACTTTGGACATGTTGCATTGTTTTGGCTTAGGTAAAATACATATAGGTATATATATATATATATATATATATATATATATATATATATATATATATATATATATATATATATATATATATATATACACACACACATATATAAATATATATATATATATGTGTGTGTGTGTGTGTGTGTGTGTGTGTGTGTGTGTGTGTGTGTGTGTGTGTGTGTGTGTGTGTGTGTGTGTGTGTGTGTGTGTGTGTGTATGTGTGTATGTGTGTATGTGTGTATGTGTGTGTGTGTGTGTGTGTGTGTGTGTATGTGTGTGTGTATATATGTGTGTGTGTGTGTGTGTGTGTGTGTGTGTGTGTGTGTGTGTGTGTGTGTGTGTGTGTGTGTGTGTGTGTGTGTGTGTGTGTGTGTGTGTGTGTGTGTGTGTGTGTGTGTGTGTGTGTGTGTGTGTGTATATATATACATATACATATACATATACATATACATATATATATATATATATATATATATATATATATATATATATATATATATATATATATATATGTATATATATATATATGAAAAGTTTTTTCATTCTTAACAAAATACAAAAACACAATTATAATGCTGCTGCTGATAGGATCAAAGGTGGTCACTCACACGAGGCTCGTTTTTCATGATGGAATACGGTAATATCTGGATGAAAACCTCTTTATGACTTTTACTCCTATTTGGAAACATACGCATTACAAACAGGTTGTTTAGCATCATCTCATCACCGCACATTCTCTTGAAAAACGTGACCAGGGTTGGCATGGGATTACTAAAACTTGGTTTTGTAAAACTTTTTTTTTCTTTTTTTTTTCTTTTAACCTGTTTGTTAAGTTCTGATATCATCAAGAACTATGTCCAACTTACGAATATTGTGCTTAGCATGTTTAAGGCTGAGGTAGTATATATATAGTAGAATACCGTGAGCTTTGAACATCAAGCCAAAATACAATACTTTATACACACAGTGGCCTCCCATGATATGCCTAATAGGGGAACTTCTTACAGATATTGTGCTATGTCACCAGGACTTTGAATTACATACTAACCCAGAAGAATACTGTGGAATGGTGAGACAAGGAGAAAAGATGCAGGTAATGGGCATGATATGACGGAACTATCATCCGGTTAAAATACACTCTGGAATACAAATTTTCAACAAGATGTGTAAAAGAAGTGGTTACGACACTAAAAAAGTAAAGAAAAAAAATTCACCTATTAGGCAAGGATAGGGAGCACCGCACAATGGTAGATTGAAAGTAAAAATCTAGAAACCCTCCAGTGATGATAAAAAACTACATTAATAGAGATATTTCTTTCTCTTCAGGCTAAAAACTAGAGATGTATTGCTTTCTATCACTTAAAAGATGAGGATAGGGAAATGTGGAAGTAACAGGGCAAAACCATTGGACTTGCCGCAGAGTTAGGTAAATGGGGGCGGGGAGGAAAGGGGGAGGGGGGAGTTGAACACTACCTAGATACAGAGGGTCAAGACAGGATAAAAATGAGCCATTTATAGTATTGTGCCTATGAAGAAAAAACATGTATAAAAGGCCAGCTTGACAGGAAGGAGGGAGAACTACACATGAGCAGCTCAAGGCATCTACACTTCAAGCCAATACACATACGATATGAAGGACAAGTCAAGTTAATCTTCCATATATTTTGGGCTGAAGCTGGAACCTCCCTTACAATACAGGGAGTCCTTCCAATGATTTGCAAAAATCTCGCTGGGTCAAGATCTGACTCCTCCAAAAGCAGATTAGCAGATCTTGCACAATTAGACACCAAAAAACACACATATATCCAACTCTTAGGCAGCCCTTCAACTGATACAAGATTTGCACAGTCCAATACACAATGATAACGCCTTCTGATCCACCGGGGATACTGGCAAAGATCGTATCTCCCTTCAAGAAAGGAGGAGACCTCGCAGACAGGCAAAACGTCAACGTATCATGCAGACATGACCAGCATCAAATCTATGGTACCCTGAGCCCTAATGTTTCATGATTCATGGAAATATCATGCAATAGGAAGCAAGCTCTACACCTGGCCCAAAATGACTGACTCTACACACGGCAAGGAGGGGCACCAACACTGATGGTTGCAGCATCCTCTCACATGAAAGAGAACTTCAATCACGTTTGGAAAATAAACAGTTGCCATTTCTCTGAACGGAAACCTCTTTAAAGAATTATTTTAAAAAAAGAGAGAAAGAAAAAATATCTGTCTCAAAAGACGAGTTAATATTGGCAACAGAAGTCATCAACTGTAATTATTCTCCTTAATGTCTAATTTCACACCTTGCACTTGATGCTTCAAGCTTGCATTTTCACTGGTGCAAATTATCTATTCTTTCCTTCCTTCCATAATTATATCTACAGTGGTACAAGCACCATCTGAATTCCAACATGTGAGAGATGCTGCTAATTACACTAAATAATGAGGCACATGGTTGTACAAAACACACTGAGTGAACATACACTTATGCTGGAGACGAACAGCTCAACAAGCAAACCACATTCCTTAGCACTTTCACTAGTTTAAATAAAGTATCCAAGCTACCAAGAGACGAAGCCTTACATCACGTATTAATAAACATCGCAGCCTAAAGGAATGAATGAAAGAAAGGAGGAAAGAGGGGGAAAAAAAAAGAAACAAAAAATTATGAGAATTACTAAGTCCTGTGGTTCTGGTGCACAGGGGCCAACCCTCACCAATGCGTATCTTGCCTTAATCAAAATGTTACTACTGACCCATCACGTGTCGTAGTACTGAAGACCTAAAAAATATAATGAGAAATGGCAAGCTGACCCCTTTACACTGTGACTGAGTGTCGTCTGTCCAGCATAGTTCACTGTGTGAGGTGGAAGCATTTGTGGTGAATACGAGGAAGGCAGTGGAACGTGGAAACGGAGTGTGGAATCGTGATAGAAAATGGATGCTTAAACAAGGATTATCACAAATATGACTGCCTGAATATCTTATGTCTTCCTATAAAAAACTTGACTTCAGATGTGAAACACCTTGGATATGTAACTACTTAGCCTCCCTAAATGAACACCATAGACAAAGGAAACAATGACGGTCAGAGTACGGAAGAAAGGTCGTGACCCAAGAATTTCAGCTGTGAGGTACGTTGCACTGACGAATTGGACAAACGACTGGTACAAGGTAAGGCTGGACAGAAGTACTCAAAATGTACACGATATTACATGCTGAGAGAATTATACTTGAGTGAAATCCTTCACTATTTAGCATGAGTGAAGAGGGTAAAGTAATGACAACAACAGCTATGATATCACATTAAACTGAAAATAAAAAGGCCATTTTGATACCTATACCTAATCAAAAATGGAAGTTTCATATAAAGCAGACAAGAAAAAGATAGAAAGAAAAGAAAAAGAAGCTTTAATTATATTTGTGATTATCCATCCCATCAATAAAGCCAGCAGTCCAAAGTCCAAGGTATAATGAGATAACACATGGTATTCCAGATCTGTTCAAAAGCAAAAACAATTTTCATCGAGTCTCAAGTGGTTTCTGAAGATTGTGTGATCTTACACACTTGGGATAATTCTAAACCAACTGTAGATTTATGGAAAACAGCCAGTGCTTTCCATATAGAATAAAAGAAATCCTGTTTATTTTCTGTCACTTTAAATCAACTGGGGTGACTGTTTAAAACTTGTGTTTCAATTGTAACTTTAAAGGGACAAATCCATTGGAAAAACTTGTATTTATTCCTCTAAAATAAATACGTTGTAGGGAGGTACTAGATAGCTCTGGACACATTATGGGGAGTTTTATCACTACTGGTTAAAACTATCCTACTGGACGTACTGGTGATAACATTGTCGATGAACCATCACTAAGTATTCAGCAACATACTATAGGTATTAGGATTATCCAAGAAACCACTTAGATTTACGACACTGATCAGTAACGATTTCTGAGCATGAACTTCAAATTTCAAGCTATGAACATCAATCCTGAAAATCTAATGCTGAATAAACATGCAGTCAAGTTACAGTGGTGTTCCACATATGCCAAACTGGATAACAACAACAGAATTGCTTGCATCTTTATATATATAAGTATTTTTTTGTCATTTTTTATTTTGTTTTTGGCTGTTTTCTTGGAGTTGATTAAGCTTTTTGACCACAATATCACGTTATCCTACTTTCTCTGCCAGTAAGAAATAAGCCTCATCAAGAGGGATTATTATATACTGCATAGCACAACAATATGGGTCTAAGAAAAAACATTATATCCATTATGTTTTCATGCACAACACAAAAATGAGAAAAAACTCCCTGGCAAAATCTAAGACACCATGGGTCAAGGACTAATGTTGCAGACACAGCCTCTTCACATGAAGGCAAACACAGAAAATGGACAGCTAACAACAGAAACTCCCGTGGAGCCCTAGACAAACAAAGCCTCGGACAGAACAACAAGGGAACGCTAACGACTGTCCTCTCAACAATCGGAGATGCGCGCGTTGACGTTACCACGTGTGTGCGCGCATCTGGCTTTGGGGAGGGGAATTTTCAACTCAGTAGAGACTGGCATTAAAGTGAATGTTTGGGAGTCGTTTTTTCTAATTGCTCAAAAGCGGTACTAGCTTCCTCATACCCTTGCAGTTAGCCTAAAATCCTCCGTCGCAGTACTCTTAAAGTGCGACCTGAATTGGCCTTGAATAACGAAACTCTCCATGTCTTTCCTTTTTCTCACTCTCTCCCTCAAACTTCATAAGTTGAAATACAGTATCCAAACACCTGTAGTAATGCTGGTAACTCTCTCTCTCTCTCTCTCATTCTGTGCCCACATTCATACCTCCAAAAGATGTGCATAGATTTTTTAACTCTTTTTTTTTTATTGTTATTTCTTTTGATAAAAGATTCCTGATAGCCAGGTTTGTTTAATCTCCTCCTTTGATGAAGCTCCTGGTATATACCTTTCTCTCAGGCGCAAGAACAGAGTTGTGAGAAAAAAATGCTCTTCCTGGAGGCACTGGGCCATGGTGACCCTCCTTCCAGCAACCTGGCACCTGCTGCACAAGTGCCTTCTGACGCCTGGGGATGGATCTGTGAAGCAAGCGATGCCACGATGGACTGAGACTCACCGTTACTCAGCACGTCCTCTTCTTTTTAGTGTGTTTTCTGAAGCTTTTCCAATCTTGTTTTTTTTTCTTTCTTTTTTTCTTTTCTATCTCTCTGTTTTTTGCT
>BOPN01000728.1:157500-165000 GCA_017312705.2 Penaeus japonicus | reverse complement strand
CTGGTATGTCACAGCAGCTTCATGCACACTTTCGCCTCTAATAAGAAATAAGAGAAGCAATACTGTTAGTGGGTGAGGGCTAGTATACGATACAACGTGGTCAATACACTGGGAAAATTGCACTGTGAAAAACCCATGCTTGCTACCTGATTGTCCCAGAATCATAAATCTATTATCTGATGTCTAAGCGAGCACACACAATCATCTTGAGAATAATCACCTTACAGTAATAAAGGAATATGTTAAAATACATGAAAATATTGTACACTGCTCTACACATGTTCTATTAAAGCCTGCTGACCGGACATAATATGGTAGTAGGAAGACATATAGAGTGGTCATAAGGTGAGAGAAAGGAATAAACGATCAAAAATAAATATTCTACTCTGTAAGACATTAATAGCAAATCCCATTTTCAGTAAGTTGTACCCAATGTAAAGCTTTAAAAATCATGCAACTGATTTTTGTGGTGCCCATAAAAAAAATAATAATAAAAATAAAAATAAAAATAAATAAATAAAACAGGGATCTTGGTGTTTAGATGACACAAGCTCTACTTAGGAGACATAAGGTTCCGGAACATTGTTACTCTATATAAAGTGGATATTTTCACCAACCCAAATCATCTAGCCAAGTACAGAACCCAAGACAACCAAGACCCCCTTGTGCATAACCAAAACAAGGCAGTGACGGAGCGACTTACCTTGAGCCACTTGTCGACGCATTTGGTGTGGAACTCATGGAGACACGGTAATACTCGTAACATCTGCCGAAGCTCGAAGTCACACATGCAAATCACACATGTGGTTTGTTTAGTGTCAGACTTCTCCCCTGTATACCTGGAAATTATGTGAATTCATTTCAGTCTTGCAGAAAGTACGTTCTATGTTCTTTTTTTCTTTTTCTTTTGGTTGGTGGAAGAGAAAGGGGAGAAATAAAGTTCCTTTTAGTACAAAAAAAAAAAAAAAATCTATAATGAAAAATTTGAGTCTTACAAAATCTTCTGTTATCTATGCTAAACACATCAAAAGTCAAAACAAAGTATCAATTTTTTTTTTCATAAAAATAAAATTATTTTTATATAAGACAAGAAAAAAATAGAATATGAAAAAGAAAATAACTCTCAAATAGCCTCATACCTGAAAAACAAGTAATATCAAAACTGAAATTAGACCAATGAGAAATAGATGATAGCCTCTACTTTATCTAACACACAAACCATACACCTACCTATAGGACGGGAGTTGGTCAATCACTGTTTTCAAAAGGCCTCTAGGTTTGGCCTCACCCAGCCTCTCTGCCAGGTGTAGTAAAGCCTCGTAGTTCTCCGTGTCGGGGGCTTCTGCTGGCACTGGGTCTACCATACTGTACTGGTGTAGTGATGGATGCGACAACATTGCCCTAGAAACATATTCCCATTTATTGAAGAATCCATGTACACATACAAAGAAGTGTATAAGCTTCTGTAGTTAGTGTGGACATTCATGAAGTTGTAACTCCTACATAAAAGGCAAAATCATGAAAATGAAAACAACTAAAGTAACTCACAAGAAATGTAAGAGAATGCCAGGGTAAGTAGCCGCCGCAGCAGCAGCACTGGGAAGTGGAGGAGGGGGTGGAGGTGGAGGGGCTGCTGGAGGCATGGTGTTCCCTCGCCAGCTGGAACTGCTGCGTCTGGTGCTTCCCAAACTGCTCCCACTGCTTCCTCGTGGTCCTCTCATTCGGCCCAAGACATGGCCTTGTCCAGGTCCTCGATAAAGGCCACGGCCCAACATGTCAACACTTGCTCCCCGTGCTCCTCCACCACTCCCACTGCTGGCCTGGATATTTTGAAAGTGAAAAAATGTAAGTACATATACACTGTCATGTTTCACCATAAGACTAAGAAAACCAAACAGCCCTTTGTATAACACACTAAATGACAGACATAAATACATATTTCAGAAGACCAGACACAGCCAAGAAGACTTACATGTAAGTGATGAAGTTGATGCAGGTGAGTATGAGCAGGGAAGGGGGTAACCAGAGGAGGCGTTGGTTGTTGGTGGGCATGGTGGTGGTGCTGGGGGGGTAACTGGGGGGGTACTCCCACCCCAAGACTCTGTGGTGCGGCCGAAAGCTGTCCAGGAACAGCGGTGAGTTGGGTGGGCACGGCCTGAGGAGGAGCCACTCCCATGGGGGCCTGGCTGTACAGGGAGGTGTGAGTATGAGGGGGCTGAGGTGTGGCAGCCATCAGCTGGGGGGTTCCAGGTGGGGCCAGGAGAGGGCCGGCCGCATGATGCCCCGGGGGCACCATAGGGGCGTAGTGGTGCTGGGGCCCAAGGCATCCTCCATTCATCTGGAAGTTGACCAGCAGATTCATTTCTATTAGTCCCACCATCTCAAAATTCCCTCCCATTGTGCATTCAGGGACTCAAAGGCCTCCTGAAGCTCCCTATAAATATCACTCAAAAATTTCTTAGTCCTGCATGCACGATGGAAAGTATAATACCTGGTACTGATGATGGAGAGGTGGATTGGAACAAAGGAAGGAGTGCACATTGCAGTGATGGAGGCGTGGAACGTTGCCATATGTGCCGCCACTGGCACCACTCATCTGTCGAGCAAACAATCATTGTATCAATTTTTATCCTCTGTGCATGATGGACTTGGCATAAATGTCCCACAGTCATCATCACTCCACATTTAACTTAGCAAAATCAGGCAGTAAATCAACATTATATGGATCAATCAATAATAAAGCATTAATAATACTGTAGTTGATGCACCACTGACTGAGAATTTTAATAGAATCAACTTGATTGCGTTCATAATGAGATATTAATAAGATCATTTTCTGATTACATTGCTAATTTATGTGTCTTTCACAAGAACAATTGTCAAAAATAAAAAGAGAGGAAATGATCAAATTGTCAAAGATATTGTTTCCATGGATGTTTTAATTTTATCTGACATTGGCAACTTTTCCTGTGTTATTTCATACTGATGATAAAATGCATGCTGTATTTTAAAATTACAAATTCTAAAAGTAATCCCACTCCTGCACAAGGAAATTGCAAAATATCAGTCAAATAACATTTAGTAAGATCATTAGCACCAGTAAACTAATACATTCATTAATGCACTATAAAATGTTACATTAAAATTTCAAAATAAAAAAAGGAAAATGACAGAGAATATAAGTTTTTACTTCTAATATTTAATAGAGAGAGAGAGAGAGAGAGAGAGAGAGAGAGAGAGAGAGAGAGAGAGAGAGAGAGAGAGAGAGAGAGAGAGAGAGAGAGAGAGAGAGAGAGAGAGAAAGAGAGAGAGAGAGAGAGAGAGAAAGAGAGAGAGAGAGAAAGAGAAAAAGAGATAGATAGATAGATAGATAGATAGATAGAGAGAGAAAGACAGAGAGAGTTAGAGAAAGAGAAAAAGAGAGATAGAGAAAGAGAAAAAGAGAGATAGAGAAAGAAAGAGAGAGAGAGAGAGAGAGAGAGAGAGAGAGAGAGAGAGAGAGAGAGAGAGAGAGAGAGAGAGAGAGAGAGAGAGAGAGAGAGAGAGAGAGAGAGAGAGAGAGAGAGAGAGAGAGAGAGGGAGAGAGAGAGAGAGGGAGAGAGAGAGAGAGAGAGAGAGAGAGAGAGAGAGAGAGAGAGAGAGAGAGAGAGAGAGAGAGAGAGAGAGAGAGAGAGAGAGAGAGAGAGAGAGAGAGAGAGAGAGAGAGAGAGAGAGAGAGAGAGAGAGAGGGAGAGAGGGAGAGAGGGAGAGAGGGAGAGAGGGAGAGAGGGAGAGAGGGAGAGAGGGAGAGAGAGAGAGGGAGAGAGAGAAAGAGAGAGAGAAAGAGAAAGAGAGAAAGAGAAAGAGAGAAAGAGAAAGAGAGAAAGAGAGAGAGAGAAAGGGAAAGAAAAAGAAAGAGAGAAAGAGAAAGAGAAAGAGAGTGAGAAAGAGAAAGAGAAAGAGAGAGAGAGAGGTACATCAACCAAAGATCCCCTAACAGCCTACCTGGTGTGGCGACGTCTGCACATGGCTGGTATTGAGGTGGTGTGTGTGGTGAGGTTGGGTGGGTGTGGCACACATCATGGATGAAGGGCCTCTGGCGTGGGCATGGGCATGGATATGGACGGCCTGATGCTGCTGCTGATGCTGTGGTTGGTGATGTTGTGGTTGGTGATGCTGGGGCTGGTGTTGCTGCTGCTGCTGCTGCTGGAACTGGTGATGATGCCCTCCTCCGCTGTTCATACTTGACATTGCCAGAGTCACGGGCACCTGAGGAGGAGAGGAAAGAGAAGCGGAGGGTGAGTTTCAGGTTTTGAAGTGGGATAATAAGGGTCGTGATTTGGTTGAACTAATGGTATGTGGCTTAACGTGTTAAGAGCATTTGGGGAGATAAAGAGCTATGATTCATACAGGTGTGTGAATACATAGTTAGTTTAATATGATACTTGAGGGCTACACAATTGGCTACAACAGAGATGGTCTTTACCAAACTTTTAAAAATTCTGTCAGGATAACCAAATTTACCATCACACTATCTTAGCAAAATTTTACTTAGAAAAAAGTAAAATCTGAAAAACTGTACATCCTATACTACTATTCTATTACTTGGCTTTTCAATCAATCATTTCTCATGACTGATGCATGTACATTA
The DNA here is from genome assembly GCA_017312705.2 of Penaeus japonicus. Lineage (NCBI taxonomy): Eukaryota > Metazoa > Arthropoda > Malacostraca > Decapoda > Penaeidae > Penaeus > Penaeus japonicus. The sequence continues at coordinate 160,370 of BOPN01000728.1, read as the reverse complement.
TGCATGCAATCCATATTTTATTTCTCTCCTGTATTTCCTTTTTCATATAATGCAGCTTCAGTTTCTTAATCTGGTATTAAAACCAGGTTTTGGGAATTGAAATGTCCTCTTACTTGAATTTTCCTAACTCTATAACATACATACATACACACACACACACACATACATACATACATATACACACACACACACACACACACACAAGTACATTTTTCCTTCTATCTTTTCCATATCTGCCTCTTCTTTGTTCTGCCTCTGAAGTTTCCCCTCTTTCCAAATAAAAAGTCAAAAGTCCTTCACTTCAGGGCAATGCACAGAGATTTCTGACCTTTTCACCCTTACATAAAACAGAAAAAATCTTCCCCCTCTTAATAAAACCATTGGAAAAAAAGACAGCATAGTTCTGAATGTATTTCCAAAGGTGTGGGAACTAGCTCCAAAAATACAGGTATCCATAATTCCCTTGACAAAGGGCTCAACTTGGGAAATCCTTTTAAATCTTGAAATGGAGTTAATATCCCATTACATGGTTTGGCTCAGGTATTCAGGAGCAATTGGTCAATTAAGTTAACTAATTGAGCATATAACCATCTGTGCTAATACCTTTATACATGCAAACATACATATGAGAGAGAGAGAGAGAGAGAGAGAGAGAGAGAGAGAGAGAGAGAGAGAGAGAGAGAGAGAGAGAGAGAGAGAGAGAGAGAGAGAGAGAGAGAAATAGATAGAGAGAGAGAGAGAAATAGATAGAGAGAGAGAGAGAAATAGATAGAGAGAGAGAGAGAAATAGGAGTGAGAGAGAGAGATAGGAGTGAGAGAGAGAGAAGAGAGAGAGAGAAGAGAGATAGGAGTGAGAGAGGAGAGAGAGAGAGGAGAGAGAAATGAGGAGTGTGGAGAGAGAAGGAAATAATGGTGGTGATGTTAATGATAACAACAACAAAAGATATACACAACTATATCATCATTTAACAAGAACAACAACATTGGGCTGTTCCTCAAAGTATGATAGAAAATAAGACCTTGCATATATATCTACTTTATAAATATCAACCAGTCATAGTACAGATATAAATATTAACAAGTAATTAAAGTAATAATAATCATAATCATAAGAACCAGATAGTACAAGGGAAATACATTTCTCATAATCAAAATCATCATCATCATAACAATAATGAAATAATAATAATAATAATGATAACAGCAAGAGAGGAGCACCAATCATACAACTAATATAAAGTTTATTCACCTGTTACGTTATTACGTTCTCATTCACTTTTCATTTTGTCTTCTCTCTTTTCATTCATCCATCCATCCATCATTCATTCCTGACCGGATTCCAATATTTTTTCTTTTTTATTCAATCACCTTCAACAAAACAAACATCAATGTCAAAGAAATGCAAACAATTCACGATTTTCCTTAGATAAACGAAGCATCCTTTTATGCACGGCTCAATGAATAGCTAAAACACTTTCTATTGGAATGATAAAATTCTGAGAATATCTAGAACGTGTGTGCATTTATTAAAAGCATATTCCTAAAACTAACCTAAGAAAAAAATATATATACATATCAGAAGCTTTTTCCATTATTAATGAAGACCTCTTTTTCAGTCACGAGGATATCTGGCTATCTGGATACATATTTAGACAGGTCTATTTCCTGCTCTTGTGAAATAAAATGAAACTGAAAGGTAAAACAAAGTTATATATTTTCCAGGCCGAAAATATCGGTCTAAAAAATCAAATTTATTGTGCGTCGTTATTTTAGGCATATGCTGGAATGTCTGATATTTTATGTGTCTTCCTATAAAAGAAAAAAAAGGGGGAAAACGATATTTTAGGTTGTACTCCATTTGTACATTTGATATTCCTTTGAACTTTCAAGCTAAAATATTCTATATTCCTTACAACTTCGACAAAAAAAAGAGAGAAAAAAAATCAGGAATTTCGTATATCTTCTAAAAAAAAAAAAGGAAAAAAAATGAACTCCCCCACATCATTTTTTCTTTTTTTTTTTCATAATCACATGCTAAAATATCCGATAGTCTCCTGACCTCTTGCTAAAAATACCCGATATTTGTTTCAGGTCACGCCAAAATGACCGCCTTGGCTCTCCATCCTCTGCTAAAATAACCGATATTCCGTTCATATATCTCTGACAATACTCGATATTCTCCTTACTGTAACCCCACCCGCCCCCTCGCCAGTCCCACTTGCTGTATTTGCTGTATTTCTTTTTCTCTCTACACCGCTGTAATGTCATGTCTTCCATCTTCCACTCTCACATCAGCTCCCTAATCCCGCCCCTCCCCCCCCTCTTCTTCCCCATCTCTCCTAACTTTCCCTCACTTCTCACCCCGACCACCTTTCTCCCCAACCCACACCCACACACCCCCATCCCCCAACCTCCCCTCCTCCTCTTCCCCAACCGATCCCTTTCCTTCCCTTTCCCCAAACCCCCCTAACCTCTCCTTCTCCCTCCCCCCTCCCCCCTATCACCAGCTGTATCGAACTTCACAAACTGTATTCACCGCAAACTACAATACGGGCTTATATTTCCCTCCCTAAACTTCAGGCGATATCCACGCTCAGGCTATACAACTTCTAGGATTCTTGTTTTTTTTTCTTTCTTTCATTTTTTTTTGTTCTCTCTTTTTCCCCTCCCTGCCCTCCACTTAAGAGCTTGCTTTGGCGAGGTTAGCTTTAAAGGGATTGAAGACTTCAGTTTTATACGTAGCAATGTAGGGAGACAGACACTAATGTAAGTCTGTAGTGTAAGTTATGAGTAAACGTATATATACATTCATGTGCGCTCAACTATAGGTATACGGATGCTTGCAGTAGATGATTATAGTACTTATAGAC
>BOPN01000728.1:147500-150000 GCA_017312705.2 Penaeus japonicus | reverse complement strand
CCCTCCTCCCTTCCCTCCTACCCCCCCTCCTCCCTCCTCCTCATTCCTCCTGCCCCCCCTCCCCCTCCCCCTCCTCCTCCTCCTCCCCCTCCCCTCCGAGCGAATGACGTCAGAAGAACGGCGTTACGTATGCGACACAACAATCTCAATAGGCCCCACCTGACATATATATACGTCTTTGCTGACCGCGGGGTTAAAACTTCTTTCTGTCTGCCTGCCTCCTGTTCCGAGCTTGGCATGTGTTTATTTGGGTGAGAGGAGAAAGGCTGAAGTAAAGGAGGATAAATGGAGAGATAGATACAGAAGTAGATAAATAGATAAGTAGGTTGATAGATAGATAGGTAGGTAGGCAGGTAGATAGTAGATAGTAGGTAAGTAGATAGATAGATAGGGAGATAGGTAGGTAGATAGGTAGGTAGATAAGGAGATAGGTAGGTAGATAAGTAAATAGGTAGGTAGATAGGTAAATAGGTTGATAGATAGATAGGTAGCCCTCCCCTCGGCACCTTGGCACCCGTCGTGTGACCTTCGCCGCCATCACACTAAGGTCAGCTGATCCGGGACTCGTCATCATCTTCTCTTTGACCCAGAAGAAGAAAGGCCAACAGCTGCGACTGACAAAGAGACAGTCGCTCGTCCGTTTTTTGGAAGGGGGGGGGGGGGCTTTGGCTTTTTTGTTTTTTGTATTTTTTGTTTTCTTTGTCTGTCTTTGTTGTGTTTTTTCTGTGTTTCTGTTTCTCATTCTTTCTCTTTTTTATTACTTTTCTATCTTTCTCTCATTTTTATTCTTATTCTCTTGTTCTCTCTCTCTCTCTCTCTCTCTCTCTCTCTCTCTCTCTCTCTCTCTCTCTCTCTCTCTCTCTCTCTTCCTATGGCTTTGTCATTGCATCAAGGTCTACTATAAAGGTCATTTTCCAATCTAATCTACACCTTCACGTAACCTCTAAAGCTAAATGAGTCAAAAAGTAGAAAAGAGGGAGGGGAGTGGTGATGATGATGATGATGATGATGATGATGATGATGATGATGATGAGGAGGAGGAGGAGGATGAAAAGACAATGAAAAGAAAAACACATTTTGGAAATTTTCGTTAAACTAATGACTTCAAATATTTTACGGTGCAAACGCATAGCTGTTTGCGCAAGCATCCTCCATCCCCGTCACTCCCCCCCCCCTCTTTTAAATTCATTGAAAGTGCTTCCGATTTTATTAGCATTGTGAATTGCGGATTTCGACGAAAGAGAGATGGTGCTTGAAGGAAGGAAGAAAGGTGGGGGGAGAGAAAGAGAGAGAGGAAGAGTAAAAAGTCAAGGGAGGGAGGGGGGGATATCAATTGGAGTGAAGGTGGAGGAGGAGGAGGAGGAAAAAGAGGAAGAGAAGAAGAAGAAGGACGAGGAAGAGGAGGAGGAGAGGGAAGAGGGGAAGAGGTTGAGAAGAAAGAGAAGGATCATAAGTGAAACGTAGAAAAAATGAATGGAAAAAGGAAAATTAGAGAAACCGAAATAGAAGAAAGACTAAAGAAAGAAAGAAAAAAAAACAAGGATGATAAGAAATGGAGGAAAAAGATGGATGAGGGAGAAGAAAATAAAAGAAAATAAAAGAAAAAAAACACCATATATACAAACAAAAACACAAACACTAAAATAAACAAAACATTTTAAAAATCCACTATACAACAATAACAAAACAAACAAAAAAAAAAACAGACAAACAAACCCCCAAATCCCCAAACAACATGAAGGTGACAATGCCAATCACCCCAAAGCAATTGACCCGCCAGCAACAATACCCCGAGGCTAATCACAACATAAAAAACAACAACAACATATATATGTGCGAACATAATATTGTCAATCAGAGTTTAATAACCGAGCCGCAAAAACCATCATTAGCGCCTTTAACCTCGATTCGATGTCAAGGTTGATTATCACTTTGATTTCGATGAGGTGAGAGAGAGAGAGGGAGGGGGGGGAGGGGGGGGAGAAAGAGGGAGGGAGGGAGGGAGGGAGAGAGAGAGAAGGGGGGGAGGAAGGGAAGGAGGGAATGGGGTGGGAGGGAAAGAAGAAAGAGAGAGAGAAAGAGAGAGAGAGAGAGAGAGAGAGAGAGAGAGAGAGAGAGAGAGAGAGAGAGAGAGAGAGAGAGAGAGAGAGAGAGAGAGAGGAGGGGGAGAGAGAGAGAAAATAAGACCAAATAGAAATGCAACAAGATAACCAATTGATGAGAGAAAGTAGGAGAAGAGGGGGGGTGGGGTGGAGGGGAAGGTCAGAAAGAGGGGAAGGTCGGAGGGGGGGGGGGGGGGGGGCTAGAAGGTCTGTCATAACAAGAATGTAATTATATCAAGGTTTTCCATTCCAAGTCTAGCTTCCGGATAGATAGATAGATAGACAGATAGATTGACAAAGAGAGAAAGATGGAGAAGGGGAATATTCACAGGCGTTGAGAGAGATATATAAAGAGAGAAAGAGATACATGAGAAAGAGATAAAGAAAGAATAACAGAT
>BOPN01000728.1:125000-135000 GCA_017312705.2 Penaeus japonicus | reverse complement strand
GGAAGGAGGAGGACGAGGAGGAGGAGGACGAGGACGAGGAGGAGGAGGAGGAGGAGGAGGAGGAGGAGGAGGGGGCGGAGGAGAAGGATAAAAGGGATGTGAAGAGGGAAAGGATGATGATGATGATGAGGAGGAAAGGGGTGTAATGAGGGAGAAGAGGATGATGATGATGAGGAGGAGGAGAAGGAGGAGGAAGGAAGAATGAGAAGAGGAGGAGTAGGAGGAGGATGAAGTGAAGGGGGAGATGAGTAGGATTTGGAGGTAGGGAAGCGGATGTGGAAGAAGAGAAGAGGAAGAAAAGATGATTTGGAAGAAGAGGGTGTGGAGAAGGGGAAGAGAAGGGGAAGGGAAGAGGAGGACGAAGAGGAGGCAAGGACGTCAAGAAAAACAGAGGAATGAAAAAAAAAAAATGCAGGAAAATATACTTAATCCCAAAACATCGCACCAAGAAAAAAAAACAAATCATATTAAGAAAACAGAAATGAGAGCCAAGGAAACGACCAACATCTAAGAGAAAAAAAAGAGAGAAAAAAGAGGAGCAATAAAAGAGGAAGAAGAAGAAAGAAAAAGTAGCAAACTGAGAAAGAGAAAGCGACGCCTGCCAAAACAGAAAAAAAAGAAAAGGGAAGACAGCAAAACCCTCCACCTCCTATCTGCTTCATCATCATCATCGATAGGGAAGACGTGTCACCCCCCCATCACCCCCCAACACACACTCCTATCCTCCATCTCTACCCCCTTCTATTCTCTACGTATCTCTTAATATGTGCACTATCCCTTTCTCTTCTTCTTCTTCTTCTTCTTCTTCTTCTCTTTTTCTCGCTTTCTTTCCTCATTCTTTTTCTTTCTTACCTCTCGCCTTCCTTCCTTATGTGCCATTCCTTTCCCTCTCTCCTCTCCATCTCACTCCATGTCTTTTCCTCCCCTCTCTCTTTCTCCCCTATTCTCTCCCCTGCCCATCCCTTCCCTTCCCTTCCCTTCCATTCCCTTCCCATCCTATCCCTTTCCCTTCCCTTCCCTTCCCTTCCCTTCCCATCCCATCCCATCCTATCCCATCCCTTCCCATCCCACCTCACCCTTCCCTGCCCATCCTATCCCTTCCCTTCCCACCTCACCCTATCCCTTCCCATCCTATCCCACCTCACCCCATCCCTTCCTCTCTGTATACGCCCTTGTGCATTGCACGTTGCACGCACGCACACACATCCACTTGATTTCTTGTGCTTTGGTGATGCTTCGGTGATGACAGGTTTAATAACTCCCTCTCTCCTCCCTTCTCTCTCATTCGCTTTCTCTTTCTTTCTCTCTTTCTTTTTCTCTCTTTCTATCTGTGTGTGTGTGTGTGTGTGTGTGTGTGTGTGTGTGTGTGTGTGTGTGTGTGTGTGTGTGTGTGTGTGTGTGTGTGTGTGTGTGAGTGAGTGAGTGAGTGAGTGAGTGAGTGAGTGAGTGAGTGAGTGAGTGAGTGTGTGTGTGAGATTCTTGCTTTGCTCCGCTCTCTGCCTCCCTCTAACCCCCCCCCCCCCCCGCCCCCTTCCATCTTCCCTTCTTCCTTCCCCGAGGCCCATAGGAAGTCATAATTTCTCCAGACTTTGAAAGGAGCGGAGCCATCGTGACCAGAAAGAAAGAGAGAGAGAGAGAGAGAGAGAGAGAGAGAGAGAGAGAGAGAGAGATTGATTTGATTTGATATAGTTTATTTGCAGAACAGTTTACATGCCCTGCAAAAAGCCAGGGTAAGATGTCACGCATCTATCCAAACTGGCTAAGCTTCTATTGCGTTATGGGCTTAGTCAAGCACAAATCTTACATACCTGAGGGGCTGCATTATACTAGTTAACATATATACATGTTTTATCTGGTAGGTAAAAAAAAAAAAAAAAAAAAACTTTTATATCTCTGATCATGTCAAAGACAAACCAATGTCTATAGTAAAATTAATATATGGTGAACATTAAAATCTCCACAAAACAACAAAGCATCATTATGTATCATATTGTCAGGAGGTTTAGGTACCTCTTCACTATCATGCGGATTATATACATTAACAAAAATGATAGTTTTGCCATCAAGAAATAATTTAACACCGAGATATTCAGCACATATGTCACGTTTGTCATCGATCACTTTGGATGGTATGGAGTTCTTAATATATATGCCAAGCCCTCTTGTAGAGGGATTAGCCATATTAGGTTTGTCGTAATAAGTGTATCCCGCATTTTTTGCATAGCGAGCACTAATTAGTTCAAGTAATTGTTTCAAATAATTACTTGGAGCCATCGGTCGTTATCTTATCATTTCCAAGGTCCATTATCGGATGCAAATAGACGGTCGGTGTGGGCTGTTGTCGCTCCAGGAGGGTGACCATCCTTTCCTGGAATTTAGATTGTTGGGCCATTTGCTGTTGCATCATGAACATCATCTGGCCCTGCTGGTTCATCATCAGTTCCATCTGCTTAAGCAGTGTTTGCAGCATTTCCTTTATTTCACGGTTAGACTCTTGTTTATCTTGTTGCAACGCGGGCGGTGCTGGGGCTGGAGTTATAACCGGAAGTCGAGTTGAGGTGGGCACTGGAGACTGCACTAAGGTTGAGTTTGGTGTTGCAGGAGCTGGTGCTCCTGTTGGTGTTGGTGCTGTGGATGGTGCCTGGGCTTTATTTGAAGGGATTGCCACATTCTTCTTTGGAAGAGGTGGGAAGGCCTTCACATCAGTAAGGCAAGGAGCTGGGGTGGCGTTCTTGGCAGGAAGGACTTGCTTCCTCTGATATTTCTTTTTCCTATCCTTCGGAAAATATGTACATAATGCAGAATTCGCATTATGCTCTTGGCGGCAGTTCACGCACTTCCGTGGGATATCTTGTCCTTCGGAAATCTTATCTGCGCATTCAGCGCTTGCATGAGGGAGAGCGCAGTATCGGCACCGCGGTTGGTCGCGAGGGCAAGCACGCGCTCCGTGTCCCCACTTGGAGCAGTTTGAGCAAAACGGGGTGAAGGATTTGAAGACGGCACATCTAAAGGGTGCCATACCTTCAACCAGTTTGATCGACTTGGGGATTACCTCCCCCTCGTATGTAATGACAACACGTTGGGTCAGCTTCCCATTTATTTTTAAACGCCTTGCATTTAAAATTTTTCCATCGTATGTCATATCATCGGTTTCTATTTCCTTTGGGACGTCGAACACGATGAGGTTGGTGCATTGTCCTTTCCCGTAGACTTTTGCTTTCTGCTGACTTCCTCCCATTGCTCCGACTGTTGTTATCTTCGCAAGAATTTCTTCGTTCTTGCAGCGAACGTATACATTGTTTCGTCCAATTCGTATTTCTAATGAATCCTTGATTTTGTTGTAAGGATCCACTTTGAGAGCCTGGCATATCCAGCGATATTTATCTCCTGGAGTCCGGAGTTTGCTGTCTCTCTTGAAATGGACACAGAGGTGCCCGGGCGTAGTAATTTTCACAGAAGCGTCAGGTGCAGGTAGCCTCTCTTTTGCTGTTTTCCTCATTCTCTCTTCATGCTTGTTGGCAATAGCACCACCGCCTATGCTCCAATTTCAGAGAGGCGTCATATCTGCCCTCAGTCTCCATTCCTTGAACAGAGGTGGACATTGTTCTAGAAGGGGGGGCAGGGTCGCCAGAGAGCCCGACCGGAGCGGCCTAAAAAAACAAACACGGTCACTCGGTACCCCGCACAGCCTCGCGTCTGTGGGCATACGGAGGATTTTCACTGATTTAGCTTCCAATGTATGTATTGTTTGTCACTAATAAACCACAAATGATATGAAAATAATCATATCACGCACTATGGCATAATCCAGGTGCCAGGTCTGCGAAGACCTGCTTATACAGGTGACACAGATCCTTGAGGATAGGACACGAGTCATGAGAGAGGTCAGAATACACGTCCTCTCACGTCGGTGACACGACGTAGACTGGGGGAGAGAGAGAGAGAGAGAGAGAGAGAGAGAGAGAGAGAGAGAGAGAGAGAGAGAGAGAGAGAGAGAGAGAGAGAGAGGGAGAGGGAGAAGGGAGAAGGGAGAAGGGAGAAGGGAGAAGGGAGAGGGGAGAGGAGAGAGAGATGTCTGTCTATTCATCCCGAAAGTCTTAAATCTGGCCGGTTCTCATTTGCATATTACCGAAGCCGTTCTAAGATCTAAACGGAGCCAAAAAGTAAGAAAAAAAAATTATAGAGAGATATCTCATTCCCCATCTCCCTCCCACCTCATTTGGGAAGAGAAAGGAGGGAAGGGGAAGGAAGGGAAGGAGAGAGAAGAAATGGAAGGGGAGAGAAGAAAGGGCAGGGATGAGAAGGAAGGGAAGAGAAGACGGGGAAGGGAAGGGATGGGATGGGAAGGAAGAGAAAGAAAGAAGAGATGGGAACGGATGAGAACGGAAGAGAAGACAGGGAAGGGAAGGGAAGGGAAGGGATAGGAAGAAGAGAAAGGAAGAGATGGGAAGGAAGGGAAGTATTAGCTCCCGATTAGAGCTAATTAGCATATTATAAACAATTAAATGGTTTCGTAATTAGCAGCCATCGTAAATGCATAAGATTTACTAAATTAACCTTGGGTCGGAGAGGCGATATTAATATGTGGTTCAAAAACACAAAGATTATTTCAACCTGATTTTTCCTCGCCCTTTTTATATTCGAAATCAATACGTGTTTGTTTGTTTGTGTGTGTGTACGCGTGTGTGTGCGTGTGCGTGTGCGTGAGTGCGTGTGCGTGTGCGTGAATTCGTGTGTGTGTGTGTGTGTGTGTAAATATGTTTGTCTTTATCTCGCATTCAGTTGCACAAATTTAAGAGAAAATCTCTGGGTGGACTGCGAATACTGTCACAAATTGCAAGGAGATTAAACGCAAAATCCAAAAATAATGACCCCATGAATATTCACGCCTTTACTTCAAGTTAAAAACAGAGAGAAAAAAACAACAACAACAACAGTAAACGCGGAGGGAGATGGGAAAGAAAAGAAAACTAAGATACGAAAATAAGATAATCGGATAATAAAGATTCGAATTCGCGATAACAATAATAACATCATTCGAAAGAAGAATAAAAAGGGAAAAGCAAAACAGACGGCAAGAGAAATGAAAAGAAAGGAGGAGGGTGAAATGAAGAAGAAAAACGTAATTTTGAAATTGATATCAAATAGAAAAAGAATCTTTTGTTAATACCAAAATCAGTGATGATACAATTACTACAAGAAGTTGTTAATGGTTATTCTATAACTAACTATAAACCATAATCATGACAAATGCAATAAAAATGGCAATAAGCAATAATAACAGAAATCACAGCAACCAAAACAAAAGAAAATAACTAACAATACCAACAAATAATAACAACAACAACAAAAATAGCACTACAAATCATAACACCACCTTCCACCTTAAACAGAAGAAGCAAACAACAACAACAACAAAAACAACAAGAAGGCAAACAAACCGGCTTGACCAGACCAATGAGTACGTGAGAGCGTCTCCCTGCATGCACTAATTTGTTTACACTTGGCACTCGTACCTGCAACGAGAAGAAAAAAACAGTATGAGATTATTAAATTACATGAATGGGGGAGGTTGTGATTGCAACAAGATGAACATAAGAGGAATGAGGAGATTAGATTACATGGATGAGTGAGGTTGTGTGATTGCAACAATATGAATATAAGAGAATTGGGAGATTAAATTGCATGGATAGGAGGGTTCGTGATTGCAACAAAATGAATAAAAGAAAATGAGAATACAAAATCAGACAGAAGTTGTGATTGCAACACGAAGTAAAACATAGAATGAGGAGATCAAACTACAAGAATGAAAGCGGTTGTGATTGCAACAAGACACGAATCAGAATGGGAAGATTAAATTACGTGGATGAGAGGGCGTGTGATCACTCAGGTTACGTAAGGGTTGAATTTTGGGTAAACAAAGAGATTGTTTTGTCATGTACGTTGATGGGCATGTAGCTGTTTAGTTGTTTGTTGTTTGTGAGTGCGTGGGAATGTGTCTTGTTTTGTGGGCTTTGTGTGGGATTTTTTTTTCTCGGTCAGATGAATAGCTACGGCCTATTTATACGTTGAAATATGGGAACTCTTCAGTTCTATAATTATAATGATAACAATTACACAGTATACATTTTTCTCAAATATCGTAATCATAGCAATATTAACTATTATTATCATCATTATCATAATCATCATCATTATTACGTCTAAACATTAATCCACTCAAACACCCTAGCCCACGCCCTCCCACGCCTACGCCCACGCCCACGCCCACACCTTCCCCGCCGCCCACAATCCAAGCCGGAACAGTGTGCAGTTGTCCTCTCGCCGCTCCTTCCAATCATCCTTCAGATCTCAGCTAATCCCTCTGTAATCAGGACTTCGACGCCCCTCCCCCTCCACCCTCCCCTCTCCCTCCCTCTCGCCTTTTCCCACCGCCTCCTTCCCCCTTTTCCTCTTCTACCCTCTTACTATACCCCTCAGTCCCCCCCCCCTCCTCCCCTCTTACCAATTCACCATCTATCCCCATCCTCCCCTTCCCTCCCTCTATACCTCTGCCCCCCTACCCTCCCCCTCTATCATCCCCTGCCCCCTGCCCCCTCTACCCTCCCCCTCTACCAGCCCCTGCTCCCTTTTTCCTCCCTTGTCTCTCTCCTCCCCTTCCTTCCTTACCCCCCCCCGCCCACGTCTCCATCGGGGGGAAAGCTTATAGAGCCTCTCAAGTGCCCTCGTGGTCGCGGAGGGGTATTTAGCTCGCTCGCTCTCTCTCTCTCTCTCTCTCTCTCTCTCTCTCTCTCTCTCTCTCTCTCTCTCTCTCTCTCTCTCTCTCTCTCTCTCTCTAGCACCAAGTTAAGCAATGGAGGGAGGGGTAGGTGGAGGGTGGAGAGGGAGAAGGGATGGAGGGAGGAAGGTGTATATATATATATATATATATATATATATATATATATATATATATATATATATATATAGAGAGAGAGAGAGAGAGAGAGAGAGAGAGAGAGAGAGAGAGAGAGAGAGAGAGAGAGAGAGAGAGAGAGAATTTCTCGTCTATACTATTACTTATCTTCGTAAGTAATGGTATAGGCCTATATACGACAGCGTTTTCACTGCATACGTTCTCAGAATCATTGAGAGATGTACAAACACGTCCCTTCTGTCTACTAGCTCCTGTCGATACGCAGGCAGAAAGCCTCTCTCTCTCTCTGTACGTGTGCGTCTGACTCTTTGACTCTCTCTCTCTCTCTCTCTCTCTCTCTCTCTCTCTCTCTCTCTCTCTCTCTCTCTCTCTCTCTCTCTCTCTCATTCTCTCTTTTTATGTTTGCACGTGTCAATCTCTAACACAAATAAATATAAACACACTCACACACACGAGTAATCCTCTGCACATACACACAAATCTCTTTCCGACACACACACACACACACACACACACACACACACACATACACACACACACACATACACACACACACACACACACACACACACACAACACACACACGCACGCACACGCAAACACACACTCCGCCCCCCCCCCCCCTCTTACCCACCTATCAACACCCTCACATACAGACACACGTACGTACGCACACACAAACACATTCCCAGCACACACACGCCAGCACCCAGTAAGCAGCCGCCCATGACCGCGCATTTCCTCAATTACACGCAGGACCCACGCCATGGCCACCCATCCTCTCCGACTCCCCCTCCCCTTCCTAACCCTTCACTTCCCATCTTCCCCTCACTCCACCTACCCCTCTCCCCCTTCCCCTTCCCCCTTCCCTTCCCCCTGGCCCCTAACTCTTCCCTTCCCATCACCCCCTTCCCTTTCTCATTTTCCCCTCCCACCTCCCCTTCCCCTTCTCATTCTCCCCTCCTCTCCCCTCCCCCCTCCTCTTCCCCTGGTCCCAACTCTCCCCTTCCCATCCTCCCCTCACTCCCCCCCCCCCAACTCTCCACTTCCCTTCACCCCCCCACCCTCTCTTCCTTCCTAACCCCACCAATCCTGAACTTCCCATCCTCCCCCTCTCTCCGCCTCCCTCCCCCCCCCACACACACACTTCCTCCTCTCTCTCACTTCCCCATCTCCCCCCCCCCCGCTCCCTCTCCCCCCCCCATCCCCCCTTTTCCTATGTACGCATATCCTTCTTCCTTCATCCTTCACCTTTTTTGTCTCCCTTGAATCGTTTTAAAACCTTTCGGGTTATTTACCGCGTATCTTATCTCTTCTTACGTTATCTTTATATATTTTTTTTCCTTTTCTTTAATTATTATTCTCCTCTCTCTTTCTCTTTCTCTCCCTTAGTCTTTCTCTCTAATAACCCTAACTGCTGTAATTGGTACAGTCCGTCACTTTTAACTGCGCTCTTTAGATTCCCACAATTATCAATTCGTCCTCTCTCTCTCTCTCTCTCTCTCTCTCTCTCTCTCTCTCTCTCTCTCTCTCTCTCTCTCTCTCTCTCTCTCTCTTACTACCTCTCGGTCTGTCTTTCTCTCTATCCTCGTTGTCTGTCTCTGTCTCTCTCTGTCTCTTTCCCCTCTTCTTCTCCTGCCTCTCTCTCTTTCCCCTCTTCTTCTCCTGCCTGTCTCTATTTATTCCTCTTCTTAATCCTCTCATCCTCTCCCTTTATCCTCCTCCTCATAATCAAACTCATGTTCCTCAACGCCACTCTTTATCGATTCCTCTCTCTCTCTCTCTCTCTCTCTCTCTCTCTCTCTCTCTCTCTCTCTCTCTCTCTCTCTCTCTCTCTCTCTCTCTTCCTGTACTTTCCTCCTCAAAGAGAGAGAGAGAAAAAAAGGACGTTCTTTAACCCTCACCCTTCCCTCTTTTAACGTCGATTATCCCTCTCCCTCTCTTCTTCCTCACCCTTTTATCCCCTCCCCCTGCCACCACCAATCAGTGAAGGAGTCTCCCCTCCCCCTCCCCCCCTCCCCCTTGCCCTCCCACACCCATCCTCCCACTACGCTACTCCCTCCCTCCCTCCCTCCCTCCCTCCCTCTCCCTCTCCCTCGCCACTTTTCTTCGCTTTTAATCACTTCCCTTATAGTTACGATAAGCTGAGACTCATGTTTTATATTCTCTGACTTGTCCTCTTTCCTTTGGGTTGGTCTTTTTTATGTGTGTTTGTCTGTCTTCTGAGAGTTTGAGATACAGATGGAGAGATACGCGGGCCCTCTGTTGTCTTTCTTTTTTTTTTCTTTTTCTTTTTATTCTTTCTTTCTTTCTTTTTCTCTCTCTCTCTTTTCTTCCTGTCTCGTCTCTTTTATTCTCCCCTTCATTTTCTCCTTTCTCTCTCTCTCTCTCTCTCTCTCTCTCTCTCTCTCTCTCTCTCTCTCTCTCTCTCTCTCTCTCTCTCTCTCTGTCTCTCTCTCCCTCTCTCTCTCTTCTTCCTCTCCCGTCTCTTATATTCTCCCCTTTATTTTTTTTCGGTATCTTGTATTTTTCTCTCTCGATATCTAACAAGTCTAAACAAAATTTGTAAAAGAAAATAGATACAAATTGTATTACAGACATAAAAAGGGAACCTTCAATATTTTTTTCTGTTAAACTCCCAGTAATACAATAACGAGCGTAATTTGTCAACAACCTGATTAATGTTTACAAAGTGTGTTGCCTTAACATCGCTATCAAAGGATCAGTCTTTTTTACAGTAAATAAAAAGAAGAGAAAAGAGAGAAAAAAAGGAAGAAAAAACGTAAAAAAAAAAGAAAAAAAAAAAAAAAAAACACTTTGACATCGTGTTTAGGATCTGTGTAATCACGATATTATCATCGTAATAGACCCATTAAGAATTCAAAAGATCTTTCTCTCAGTTTAATATGTAAATGCTTCTTCACCAGGCTCGATATTCCAAGAGAATAATCACAAAACGATTCATCAAATATTCAAATTCTTTTCTTGAAGTTATATTAAAGCGAATAGTCAGGCCTTCACGGCATACTCTGCTCTCACTCTTATTAAATATAAAAGGCAACGAATCATAATCTTACTTTGTTT
>BOPN01000728.1:117500-120000 GCA_017312705.2 Penaeus japonicus | reverse complement strand
AACAATAAATCCCCAAATGTCTATTTCTCTTCCTTTTCTTTGTTCTCTTCTTCGTTTCTTTGTGTCAACGACAGAAGACCAATTTATTTCCACCTTCCGTCCGTCACTCCAAATCAGCCTCGACGTCTGAGTGAAAATACCGTAAAATCTATTCTGGGCCTCAAATTGAACCGATTTCAATAACAAAAACAACAATGACAATAAAAGTTGGTAAATAAATAATGCTGATACAATAAATATAATTACCATAATAAATACGGTAATGATAATAATGATATTAATCAAATTTCAACTGTTACATAATAATAGTAGTAATAATATTAATGGTATTAGTAAAAAAAATAACAATTACACAAATAGTAATAGTAGTAATAACGTTAAGATTAATAAGAATTTAACAATTACACAAATAATAATAGTAGTAATAATATTAATGATATTAATAAAACAATCAACAATTACACAAATAATAATGGTAATAATATTAATGTTAACAGTAATAACAATACCAGAAATGATAATGATAATAACAATAATGATGATGATGTTCATAACAAAAAAGTGTCATAATAATAATGATAAAATTGATAATAATAATATAAAAATAATTAATAATGATAACAATAATAATAAAATAACAACAACAAAAATAATAACACTAATAATAAACATAATGAGCTCTTTAAATCCATAAGCACAATCTTTTACCTTTCCTATTCTCCCCCCCCCCCTTCCCTTTCAGCCTAACTAACCCACGGACTGAATGAAAGGTAAAAGCCACGAGAAAGATCAATTGTGTGCGTGTGTGTGTGTGTGTGTGTGTGTGTGTGTGTGTGTGTGTGTGTGTGTGTGTGTGTGTGTGTGTGTGTGTGTGTGTGTGTGTGTGCGTGAACGTTTATATGTATATGAACGCCTACCCCGTGCACACGTGAGCGTCAAGATGCGTATGCGTCGGCGTGTGTGTGTGCGTGTGCGTGTGCGTGTGTCCCTCCCCCCTCGAGGCAACCGCGCCATCCATCTTTCCTTTTTCCGTCCGTTCAAAGCTCCCTCTCGCTCCCTTCCAGCCAGCCCGCACACTCAAAGGAGGTTTCCCCCTTTTCCTCTCTTGCCTGAACGGCTTTTAAGCCTTGCCTTAATCACCCTCCCTTTTCCCCCCTTTCTGTCCTGTCACTCTCCCTCGGCGCGTCGATCTCAGTCTGTCTGTTTGGATGTAGGAGCGTTTGGGTGTCTGTTTGGGTCTGTCTGTTTGGGTCTGTCTCTGGTTCTGATAATTCCTTTCGCCTTCTATTTTTCTCGATTTTATCCCATTCTTGCTCCTCTTCCTCTTCTTCGTCCTCTACCTCCACTTCCTTTTCCTTCTTTTCTACCTCCACCCACCATCACCATCACCACCACCACCACCACCACCACCACCACCACCACCACCACCACCACCACCACCACCACCACCACCACCACCACCACCACCTCCTCCACCTCTTCTTCCTCATCCTCTACCTCCAATTCTACCTCCTACCCTCTCTCTCTTTCCCTCTACATTTTCCCTCCCCTTTAAACCCTCCATTCCCTTCCCTTCCCTTCCCTTCCTCCCTCCCTCCCTTCCCTTCCTCCCTTCCTCCCTCCCTCCCTCCCTCCCTTCCCTTCCCTTCCCTTCCCTTCCCTTCCCTCCCCTTCCCTTCTTCCTTCCTTCCTTCCCTCCCTCCCCTCACCCACCCACCCCACGCTACACCTCGCCTCGGTGGACGGGAAAATTCAAGCCTTAACGTCCGCTGCTCGTGGCGTTAAATGTCGTCGGACCCGGACGCGTTACGCTCACTCCCCACCCCCTCCCCTCATCTTTCTCTCCCCCCTCACCCCCTCCCTCTCACCCCTTCCCCTTATCCCTCTCGCCCCCCTCCTTGCATCCCTCTCACCCTTTCCCCTTCATCCCCTTCCCTTTATCTCCCTCAACCCCTCCCTTCATCCCCCTCTCCCCTACCTTCATCCCCCTCACCCCCTCCCTTCATCCCTCTCACCCCCTCCCTTCATCCCCCTCACCCCCTCCCTTCATCCCCTTCACCCCCTCCCTTCATCTCCCTCATCCCCCTCACCCCCCTCCCCTCACCCCCTTCTTCCCTGGCGTCACAAAGCACCGGGGGGGGGGGGGGGGGGGGAGCCAAGTGAACTGGTATGTAACACCTACGTCACCGTCACAGATGGAAGTGGGTGGACGGGGGGGAGGGGGGTAGGAAGGGGTGAAGAGAGGGAGGGAGTAGGAAGGGGCGAAAGGAAAGAGAAAGAAGGGATGGTGATTAGGGGGAGGGAAAAGGAAAAGAGGAGGGGGGTATGGAAAGGAAAAAAGATGAGAAAGGGGAAAGTGGAGAGGAGAGAGAAAAGAGGGAAGAAAGAAGAGTGATGGAGACGAGGGAGAGGCGAGACGGAAGGTGGAGGGAAGGAGGAGGTGGGGTTGGAGTAAGGGTAGTAGGTGGGGTGGGGGTGAGGAGAGGAGGGAGAGGAGGTA
>BOPN01000728.1:75000-90000 GCA_017312705.2 Penaeus japonicus | reverse complement strand
ACCACTCCTTATCCTTCATCCGTCTCTTTTTATTTATTTTTGTCCCTTCTTATTCTTCCTTTTGGATATTTTTTTTATTGATTTGCATCCCCATCCCCCCCTTTTCTTATTCCCTTTCCTACTCCCTTCTTTTTTATTACCTTTTCTCGATGCTCCCTTTCTTTCTATTTCCCCTTTTCAATCTTTATCATTCCTCTGCCTCTCTTCAATCTTTTTATCATTATCAATATTCTTTTTATATAATCTTTTCTTCATTCTTTTCCCTTTTCCAATTACCTTTTTCAATCCTTATCATTCCTATCTCTTCTATATTTTTTGTTATTCTTCCATTTATATTATTTTATCAATCCCTTTCCCCTTTCATTTCCTTTCCTTCCCTCTTCTTCCCATAATCATTTACCTTTTTGTTCCCGCAAGTTCTTGCTTCCAATCATCTATCTTATTCTCTCTTCCTTCCTCTTTAATAATACACTCTTTCTTTTCTTTCCTTTTCTCTCCCTCTTCTTCTTTCTTCCCACCTTCTTCTTCTTCTTCTTCTTCGCATTCTCCTCTTACTCTTCTTCCTTTTATAATATGCTCTTTACTGACCCCAGATTCTCCTCAACACATCTCTTCAAAAAGAAAAAAAATTATTGTCTAAACAAAAAAGAGTTCTCATCTGCTGTCTGTACGATTGTCTGTCACTCTCTAATATATACACGTGAACACACACACACACACACACACACACATAAAACTGATGATGACTCTCTGCTTCTCTTGTTTCTATATGCATGTCAAACTTGCGTTCGTCTGTCTCCCCTTTCTCCTTTTTTTTTCTTTCTGTCTGAATCGCTTTCTCCTGCTGTCTGTCTGTCTGTCTGTCATACGCATCCCTCTCCACACAAGCATATACCTCCTCCCACCTTACATACACATATACATATACACACACACACACACACACATACACACACACACACACACACACATAACTACCTCTTCCCACCCTATACGCACACGCACACACACACACATAATTACCTCTTCCCACCCTATACGCACACGCACACGCACACACACACACATAACTACCTCTTCCCACCCTATACGCACACGCACACACAAACAAACACACTCACAGACGAGCTCACGCTGAATTAGGCTACGCCACCTGCTATAGAGGGCTTCTTTGAGCATACAAATAAGTGCAAGTAGCCCCGAGATGTAGTCCTGTCGACGCGACCTACATCTACCGAGACTTCTCTTGCTCATTCTACCTTCTATGCGAGACTGATTCCACTAACCCTTCCCCCTCCCCCTCCCCCCTCCCTCCTCCGAAAGATTCCCCCTCCCCCTCTCCCCCGTCTTCTGTCTGCCTTCTATGCAAGACTGGGCCCCCAATCTCACTCTTTCCTCCTCCTCCCTTCCTTCCTTCCGTCCGACTTCATTCTTGAAGTCTCCCTTTTTCCCACTTTCTTTCACCCGAGGATATCGTGTTAATGTTCACTTGTTCATCGCTGTGTGTAACCCCCCCCAAAAAAAAAAAAAAAATAATAAAAATAAATAAATAAATAATAATAATAATAATAATAAAATAATAATAATTAAAAAAAAATGAATAAATAAAAAAACAGCAATCTCGGTAGTTTTGAATTCCCTTGTTCTTTGTCGTGAGATTTGGGTGTGCTGTTCTTTGCCAACGTTCATCAGTCTTGCATGTGTTCTCCATGTTGTTCAAGTAAGGGAACTCCGGATATTGTTATTGGCAATTCCCATTCTCTCTCTCTCTCTCTCTCTCTCTCTCTCTCTCTCTCTCTCTCTCATTTTTATTTCTACCTTGCTTTCCGATGCTTCTTTCCGAGTATTCTGCAAGCAAGCAAGCAAGCAAGCAAACAGGCAAACTCGCAACCGTATTCCGTGTTCAATATACTCTCCGCTTCTGTATATGTTCACTTTACCGGACAACTATTACATGTTCAACATTCTGGTAACTGATAAAAATTCACAGCGTTCTCTGCGTGCAACAGGCAGTCTATTACAATGAAAAAAAAAATCGATTCACAACATGAACGTTCATTGAAAAAAAAAGAACACAAATTCCGCATTTCGCTCCACGGACAAATGTTCAAATGTTCACCAATACATTTTGAAAAATGGTTGAATAAAAGAGAGAAAATACGAGAAAAATAAACATATTAACGAAAGTTCCAACATTGGGAATAGCCAATTCGTTTACCTGCAAAGAGGATTTCTCTCTCTCTCTCTCTCTCTCTCTCTCTCTCTCTCTCTCTCTCTCTCTCTCTCTCTCTCTCTCTCTCTCTCTCTGTCGCGATTTCTCTATCTTCCTCCGTCACTCCTCTCTTCCCATTTCTTTCTTCCTCTCTCACTCTCTCTCCTCTAAGCTATTCTAAGCACCCAACTCCTCCCTCCCTTTATCCATTCGCCTCCCCTTTTCATTCCGTGTCTATCCTTCCCCTCTTCCTCCATTCCCTCTCTTGTTCTCCACCCTCCCCTTCCTATCTCTCCTTCCATTCATTTCCCCTCCTTTTCTCCTCCTCCTTTCCCCTCTCCTCCCACGAAAAATTATCAACAAAATCGCCAATACTTGCTCGGTGGGATTCGCGCCGGTGCAACGAGGTCGAGTGCGCATGCGCGGGAAGGAGTGAGTGAAGAGAGAGCGCTCAGCGAGTGTTTTCTCTCTCATGGTTTTGTGAATACGCTCTAGATATCAGCGTGGGAATGAGGGGAGGAGGGGGAAAAGTGGAAGAAAGGGAGAGAGACGATGGTTAGGGAGAGGGAGGAACGGACGAAAGGAGGGAGGTAATGGGAATGAAAGATTAAGAGAGACAGAGAGTAAAGGAGTGGGAATAGAAGGAGAGAGGGGGAGAGGGGGCGGAGGAGAAAGAGAGAGAGAGAGAGAGAGAGAGAGAGAGAGAGAGAGAGAGAGAGAGAGAGAGAGAGAGAGAGAGAGAGAGAGAGAGAGAGAGAGAGAGAGAGAGAGAGAGAGAGAGAGAGAGAGCCAAAGAAAGACCTAAAATTCCTGCAAATGGTTTTTCACTAAACGCAAAGCACTCCCAGGCTGTTGGGTGTTTGGCCTACAGTCGAGAACGTCGACAAGATAAATAAAAAGGGGAGGAGAGAAGGGGTAAAGGGGAGGGAGAGAAGGGAGGGAAAGAGTAATTAGAAGGAGAGACGAGTAAAGGGAGGAAAGGGGTAAAGAGAGGGAGGGGGCGAGGGGAAGGGAAGGAGAGTGACGGGGGAGGGAGAAATAGAAGGAGGAAAGGGGGGCGAAGGAAGGGAGGGAGGGTGGCATGGAATGATCAAACAACGAACCATAAATCAAATTAAACATGTAAACAGCAAACAAAAGGGGAGGGCGAGAGAGGCGGCAAGTGTAAGGACAGCGTGAGTCAGGGCTTTGGTCCCCCTACCCCCCCTCCTTCCCCCACCCTTCCCAATTTTCTGGCCCCCTCTTACCCCCCCCCCCTGAGCACTCCCTTCGACCAAAACATTAATGTGATGTACTGCGAGTGAGGGAACTGCCGCAATACCCGCACATACACACTCGCACACGCACATACTGTACACGCTAACAGACATTCAACACAGATACGCAGGCATACATTCCCGCACGCGCGCGCGCAGACACACACACACACACGCACACACACACACACACACACACACACACACACACACACTTTCCATTTATCCCTTTTACAAAAGATTTTTCTTCACTTATTGCGCTGTGGAGTTAGAACAACAATCTCAACTCCTGCTCGTGGGGTTAAGTTCTGGTAACAAAAGCAGACCCGCCAGGCCTACACACACACACACACACACACACACACACACACACACACACACACACACACACACACACACACACACACACACACTCTCTCTCTCTCTCTCTCTCTCTCTCTCTCTCTCTCTCTCTCTCTCTCTCTCTCAATGCCGCACAGGAGGCGATGAAAAATCAGTGACAAGGGACACAATATCCTAGTAAACACGATTTTACCTTTTCTCTCTCTCTCTCTCTCTTTCGCTATCTTTCGCTCTCTCTCTCTCTCTCTCTCTCTCTCTCTCTCTCTCTCTCTCTCTCTCTCTCTCTCTCTCTCTCTCTCTCTCTCTCTCTCTCTCTCTCTTTCTCTCGCTCTTTTCTCTCTCTCTCTCTCTCTCTCTCTCTCTCTCTCTCTCTCCCCTTCCCTTTCTCTCCGTGAAACCTCTGACGCAAAAATAAGAGAGATCACGAACACATACACCGCAACACAAACACACGCACACATACACACACAAAACAACCCCAAAGTAAGCAAGAGTAATCACAGGCCGCTCTGAGGCGCCTGGACGTTGTGAGCTACGCAATCATAAGTACGTATCAACCCCACGCCCACCCTACGATACAACCCCCACCCCCTAAACCCCACCATATGGTCGGTGCGTCCTTTTATAATCGTCGGCCGGACCACCCGCACGGAAGGGTGGGGAAAGGGAGGAGGAAGGAAAAGAGGGAGTGAGGGAGAATGAGGGTGGGTGGAAAAGAGGGAGAGAGGGAGAAAAAGGGTGGATGGAATAGAGGGTGAGAGGGAGGAAAAGGGGGAGGGAGGGACAAATAGAGTGAAACAAAACAAATAAAAGAATCAAATTTAAAAAAAAAAAAGAGACACACAAAATAAAATGACTAGCTGCCTAGCCCTCTCCCCCCCCCCTCAAAAAAAAAAGGAAAACAAGTAAACATGATGGAGGAAAAAAAAAAAAAAAAAAAAAAAACGTGCGAGACAAAGAGAAAAAAAAGGCCCTTGCCTACACTAGCGCTTCCCGCAGGCGTCTCCCCCGCCCTTGCTAGGAAGAACAACTAGCTAAGCCTCCATTCGCCATTGTAAGCACGATTCTCATATCGGCCTCGCCACACCAAGCTGTGCTAGGAGGCAGCCGGCCGCAGCATCGCTCGAGCCAAGAGGCTGCTCGTCCCATACCACATCATCATGATATTGATATTTCCGTAGCGAAAAACGCCTTAGGTCTCTCGCTCCTTACCATTATCATTATCTGTATTATTATTATTATTATTATCATTATTATTATTATTATTATTATTATTGTCGTCGTTGTTATTGTTACTATCATTAACATGCTGGTTATAACGTCTGATCATTATCATCATCAACTTTATCACCATTCCAAATATCCAATATCAATAAAATCGTTCTTCTTAGAATCATTAATCCAAATCACCAAAAGCTTCGTGACTGCCATCAACACAAGCCTAATCAACAACATCCTCATGGTTCCAATCACCGTTATTAGCCATCACCTTCATTATCAACTTTGCCGCGCAACCTCTGCCGGAACGTGAAATAGCATTATCTTTGTCCTCCTGTTGCAAGCTGCAAGTTGCAAGTCGATTCATCTTTCCACTCGTTCGGTCGTTTTATGATCGTATTGCCTGTCGTCCGGTCAATGGTCGTGCAGTTGTTTGGTCGATGGTTGTGCGGTCGTTCTATTCTGAAGTACAGTCCGACAAGATGGTCGTACTGTTTAGCTATTGGTAGTTGTCCGGTCGTCCAGGCAAGTCAATGGTCGTGAAGTTTTGCTAATGGTAGTTATCCGGTCGTTCAGGTCAGTCAATGGTCGTACAGTTTAGGTAATGGTCGTATAGTCGTCCCACATTGATGTACAGTCGGTCGGCCAGTCGTTCAGTCGATAGGCATGCGGCACAGTCGGGGACCATTCAGTCGATCAGTCGATAAGTCATTCAGTGGGTGGTCGTACAGCCAGTCGTTTATTCGTTTAAGACAGAATAATAAGTTCGGAGTTATTTTCTTCCTTCTAAAGGTGTAATGACGTGTGTGTGTGTGTGTGTGTGTGTGTGTGTGTGTGTGTGTGTGTGTGTGTGTGTGTGTGTGTGTGTGTGTGTGTGTGTGTGTGTGTGTGTGTGTGTGTCTTCCCCTGTATCGGAATCCAAGAGCGACCAAACAACAGGGAACAGGAAACAGACACAACCGACCACCTAGCATAGCCTATGCTCGTCGTAGGCTAACTCGACCGCGACTGGGAGTAGGGAGTATAGAGGAGTGTCGTAACAGGGAATGGGTACAGCAACTCCCACTTTTTGTACGGCCTCCAATGCCCTCCTCCTGCTTCCCCTCCCTCTCCCCCTCCCCCTACCACATCCCCACATCCCCAACACGCAGGCCAGGGGAGCTTCCCTTCGTCCCCTCACAAAAAACATAGTTCTCTGTGACATTAACATGTTGCTCCTTCAACACGCAAGTATGTCGCCCCCCCCCCACACACACCCTCAACTTACACATGCGCGCGATCCCCCTCGTATCCCTGTGTGTATGTGCGTATATGTGTACTTGTGTGTGTGTGTGTGTGTGTGTGTGTGTGTGTGTGTGTGTGTGTGTGTGTGTGTGTGTGTGTGTGTGTGTGCGTGTGTGTGTGTGTGTGTGTGTGTGTGTGTGTGTGTGTGTGAGAGAGAGAGTTTATATCCATCTGAATAGTTATTTCACATACATGCACACTTCCCCTTCCACATACCGGTCATCGGAAAACAACATACCCGGGCATTATAGACCGCCTATCCCAACATTCCACACAGACACGTCATCCCCATCATCGTCGTCGTCATCACCATCATTTCCCCCATCATGGCCGCCGTCACCATAACCTTGGCGCGTCAGCAACGTCACCATCACCATCATCATCATCCTCTCCCCTTCCACTAACACACAACAGCGCCATGGCCCCTTGGCCCCCGCCGGCAGGTGAACTGTGATGATGATGGTGCCCGCATCCTGGCCTCCCCCATCCCCCATCCTTCCACCGAACCCCCCTTCCCCTCTCCCTCCCTCGCCTCTCCGTCCCCCATACACCCCCTCCGTCTCCCTCCCTCGTGCCTCCTTCCACTATACCCCCTTCCCCTGTCCTCCCTCCTCCCTCCTCCCTCCCACCATAGTCCCTTCTCCTGCTTCCCACCCTCCCCTTCCTTACATCATATCCCCTTCCCCTCTCTCCCCCTCCCTCCTATCACATACCCCTCACCCTCTCCCCCCTCTCCCCCTCTCCCACTTCCCTTAAACGTGGCTGCCTCGTTCGCTCACTTTACTTGCTCTTACTAGTTAAGGAATATGAGTGTGTGTGTGTGTGTGTGTGTGTGTGTGTGTGTGTGTGTGTGTGTGTGTGTGTGTGTGTGTGTGTGTGTGTGTGTTTCTACGTGTCTGTTTTCTATACCCTCTACGTCTGTCTGTCTGTTTGTCTGTCTCTCTCTCTGTCTCTCTGTCTCTCTGTCTCTCTCTCTGTCTCTCCCTCTCTCATTCTCTTCCTCGCAACTACACTAAAGGAGAACAAACAAAAAAACACACAACCAAGGAACACGTCTCCACCACAAAACCCAGCCGTATTTCCCCTTAACTAGGCCCAGTCACGACAAGCGAATTCCATAAGGACGCTATTCGCTTGCCTTTACTCTTCTTTTTTTCTTCATTTCGGTCGAGCACATTTTTCTTGAAGGGAAATTGGTTAGCTCATTATGAAATTCGTGGTCAATACATCCATATTGATTGGGATTTTAATCAACACACGCATACGCATACACACACATAGGCAGACACACAAACACGCACACATACACACACAAAGTCCTTAAGTATCTTAAAAAAAATCTTTGAGAAAACCATAATAACTCCGATTACCATGATTATATTCTTCTGTGCTTCTCTTAAACAATTTAGCAATTTTACTATTAAGACCTTCGCATGTAAAAGACAATCTTCACATTTTATTTCAGGATTATTTCATCTTTCATCTTCCTTATCATCATCATTACTTCCAAAGCTGCTGAAAACCATCAGTATTTATATTTTTTATCTATATTACTATCACTAATCGATGTTATTAACTTTATGAGTATCGTCTATATAATTATCACTTCATTATCATCATCATTATCGCTTTATCGCGCCGTTTTAATTAAAGCCTTTATTCACTCTTCGCTAAACGAACGTTGGGAATAAATGGTCATTAATTACGTGATCAGTTTCCATCACAGTAATCCAGTGAGGAAAGATGGAGAGGGAGGGAGAAGGAAGGAGAAGGTGGAGGAGAAGGAAAGGGGAAGGGAGAGTGAGAACGAAAGAGTGGGCGTGCAGAAGGAAAGGGGAAGGGAGAGTGAGAATGAAAGAGTGAGCGTGAGATGGAAAGAGAGGGAGAGAGAGAAGGGGGAGAACAAGGAAAGGGGGAGTGAGAGTGAGACTGAGAGAGTGAGCGTGATTTGGAAAGAAAGGGAGAACAAGGAAAGGGGGAGAGGGAGGGAGAGAGAGAGAGAGAGAGAGAGAGAGAGAGAGAGAGAGAGAGAGAGAGAGAGAGAGAGAGAGAGAGAGAGAGATTTGATTTGATTTTGATAAGTTTATTCGAGAGAGAGAGCGAGAGAGAGAGAGAGAGAGAGAGAGAGAGAGAGAGAGAGAGAGAGAAAGAGACAGAGAGAGAGAGAGTGAGCGACAGAAGGGCACGAGCGGAAAGTCCCGGCCTCCCCCCGCATCACTCACACTGAGCCTTTCTCATACACAGTCGCGAGAAAGGTTAGAATCACAGCCTTGGAATGGCCACACCCTCTTCCCTCCTGACCACGCCCTCGCGACCTCCTGGCCTTGTCGTAGGGCTTTCTGTGGCCTCTTACGTTGCATCTCGTCTGCAAGGTCGTCCTTCGAAAACCTCCTCTTATACAGCGGTGGGATGTTGAACGATAATTACGGGAAATTGTGTGTGAGCGATATATTGTACGCACAGACATACGCGGACACGCAAACGTACATGCACAGCCATACGAGCGCACGCATACATCTATCTATCTGTCTGTCTGTCTGTCTGTCTGTCTGTCTGTCTGTCTGTCTACCTACCTACAGTATATGCGCACATTGCACGAGTTTGGGTAATACAGGCTAACTAGTCTCTTATCTCGATCTCATATCCTGCATATCCTACCCTCACCCCCAGCCTTCTTTTCTTTTAGTTTTATTCTCTCTCTCTCTCTCTCTCTCTCTCTCTCTCTCTCTCTCTCTCTCTCTCTCTCTCTCTCTCTCTCTCTCTCTCTCTCTCTCTCTCTCTCTCTCAATCTGTCCTTTTTCCGTTGCTTGCGTGATCTACAATCATTATTTGTTTCTCTCTCCCTTCCAAACCCCCATCCGTCTCCCTCTTTTTCCCCATCTCTTCCTCTTCCTCTCCCTACTCTCCTCCCTCTCTTCATCCCGCATAAAGCCTTTGAAAACACCCTTATACCCACATGAATGTTTCACCCTCTTTCCTCCTCGCTTCACGGTCTCACATACACACACACACACACACACACACACACACACACACACACACACACACACACACACACACACACACCCCTCCACCCCCCTCCCACAATAGCCCGCCCACTCACCCCCCCCCTCCCCATACGCGTCCACCAGGGCCTTCTCACGCCCACCATGATCCGTGGCGGCGACCACGTCCTTTTCTCGTTACTTCCTGGCAACACGGAGGAAACACGCGAGACAAGGGAATGTCGCTCGATGGAGGGGGGAGGGAGGGGAGATGGAGGGAGTGGGGGGCAGGGAGGGGGTGATGAATGAGAGAGGGAGGGAAAGAGAGAGAGAGAGAGAAAGGGAGGAAGTGAGGGAGCGAGGGAGGGAGAGGGAGAGGGAGAGGGAGAGGGAGAGGGAGAGAGAGAGAGAGAGAGAGAGAGAGAGAGAGAGAGAGAGAGAGAGAGAGAGAGAGGGGGGGGGGGGGGGAGGGAGAAATACAACAAAGGCAACAAAGCATCATGACAAAACCTGCACACCGGTAGCCTTTCGAGGAAAAACCAGGAGAGAGAACTGATCTGCTCTCACCTTCCCCTGCCTCCCCCAGTCTCCCTTGCTCGACCATCGCTACCCACCACCTTCTACCCTCTGTTCCTTTTTTTCCCTCTTCCTCTCAGTTTCATCCCTCTCCATCTCCTGATCTCTCTCTCTCTCTCTCTCTCTCTCTCTCTCTCTCTCTCTCTCTCTCTCTCTCTCACCTTCCACCTCACTACTTCCCTTTCCACCTCCTCCCTCGACTACCCCCTTCCCCCTCCCCTCTCCATCTTACCCTCTATTCTTCCCCCCACCCCTCCCCTATTTCCACCCCCCACCCTCTCTCTCCACGTCTCTCCGTCGCTTGCATCGGCGACAGAACCCAAAGCGAGGGAAGAAGAGCCCAGTGCATGGCTGCTATAAATACGAGCTCGCGTCTCCGTACCCCTTGAGCCTTCGCGTCTCCTCTCCTCGCCTCGCCTCGCCCCGGCCTTTGCAACTGTTCCCTCGCGCTGATCAACGAGCCATCGGAAGGGGGGCTAATGATTTTTTTATTATTTTTCTTTTTTTTTGGAAGGGGGATGTTAAAGGTTTGTGGGTGGGATTGGATTAAGGGACGGAGGGACGGAGGGAGAGGGGGAGGAGAAAGAGAGAGGATAGAGAGAGAAAGAGAGAGGATAGAGAGAGGAGAGAGAGAGAGAGAGAGAGAGAGAGAGAGAGAGAGAGAGAGAGAGAGAGAGAGAGAGAAAGAGAAAGAGAGAGGGTCATAGGGAAAGGCGTTCTTAAGGTTGAGGAGGAGGAGGAGGAGGAGGAGGGGGGGTGAACCCGCATAGATCAAGCATAAAATTGCACACAACATGTTTCGTATTTGGGACTTGTCATCTAAACCCAGGCTCCCAGATGCGGGCGGGGGTGGGTGGAGGAGGGTTGGGGTGGGTGGAGGTGGGTGGGGGTTCAAAGTAG
The DNA here is from genome assembly GCA_017312705.2 of Penaeus japonicus. Lineage (NCBI taxonomy): Eukaryota > Metazoa > Arthropoda > Malacostraca > Decapoda > Penaeidae > Penaeus > Penaeus japonicus. Next base: position 79,228 of record BOPN01000728.1, on the reverse strand, counting down.
GCCGACAAGATTATTGAAAAGTAAAAGTAATGCTAATTAACCTATGTGTATGTTAGACCTCGCATCGCCAGCTTTCGTGTGACGCGCATGTGTAAGGAGGTGAGTGTGTGTGTGTGTGTGTGTGTGTGTGTGTGTGTGTGTGTGTGTGTGTGTGTGTGTGTGTGTGTGTGTGTGTGTGTGTGTGTGTGTGTGTGTGCGCGCGTGTGCGTGTTTGTCTGTTAGCATACGCGCATGCGTGCAAGACTGTGTGTATACTACGCACGCGTGTGCATGTTCACCTGCGTGAATGAATATATTTATCAAATATCAAAAATATGCGAACAAATAAAACAATAATAGCAAAAAGATGTATTTACCAACGGACACTTCCACCACATTTCAACACATAACAGAAACACAAATCCTAATTAATCAGGCATTAATGAGTCAATGCACAACCACATACCTCCGTGTCGCTCTCTCTCACACGCCTTACATTCCTATAGACTGACCATTCGACCACTGAATCAACAAGGTCAATTTCGCGGTTAAATATATTCCCAAAAACATTCAGAGCGCATGATTGAGGTAACCCCCTCCCACCCCCCCCCCCCCTCACCCTTCTCCTCCATGACCTCCCGCTCCTCCATTCCCTCCGTATTCATTAAACTTCCCCCTCCTTTCCCCACATATCACCACAACTTCACTATCCTCGTTTCCGTTGTTCGGTACGAAGTTTTACACAATACATGACCTTCCGACTGCAATTTCAACCGAATGCAAGTACTTTTACCTACGCTGGAGAATTCGACATACGCCAGGCAGCGCCGTCTTGTATCTCACTGTCACTAAGTTCTGCGCCCAAGGTGGAATTTCCTTTCGATTAACGTATATTTTCTCCCTGCCTTTGTCGACCATATTATTCTGGAACTTGCTTCGACAGAATAAAACAGCCGTTGAATCATCACTCGGCAAAATCGGGTCATCTTATGTTGTCAAGGTGTACGAGAAGAGCGTGCCGGAGCCCCGGCAGCACGCGTTGTAAACAAAGCGAAATGTAACCTGTGCTGGCCGCCGCCGCTCGCCGTGGCCAACACACGCGAAATATTTAAACCCGACGCATGCTTCCCACTTCTGCTTAATTATTTATTCCTACACCTCCACCTCCTCCTCTCTGCCACATGTAACATCCTCGCGACAGCTAGGCACAGCAGGCCTCTCGCCACTCTGTGCAAAGGGGGAGTAAGGCGCGGTGGTAGAGCCGATAAAAATGAGAGGTAAGTGTAGAGCGGCATCTTGGCCAACCTTGGAGGGAGGAACACACGTATTAGCCGCCGTCGTGCAGGAGTGTTTGTTCCCTTCGCCTACCTGGCCTCGGTCTCTTTCTTCTCTCCTCTATCTCGCGTCTCTTCTAGCTTGTTTCTAGGCTACTTTGTTCCTACCAGCGCCACTGCCAAGCAAGCAGCTGCATGTGAATTATGATTCGTTTACACTACACACAAAAAATGGAAGGCCATAAACCGCGGTTCTGTATCACTATCAAGATTTGAAACCTCCACCTTGCCAAGGTAATAAAAAGGGGAGACCTTTATATAAACAATAAAAAAGCGAAACGGCCTTTATAATCCCTCCTCTGACATCACCAACACCTGCCTCCAGCCCGTTAATTTATAAGACAAGATATGACATCATGCACCAAATTTACAATCAAAATCATACGTTTTACATCCTTCCCCTTAACCACTGCCGACAGTCATGCTGGCAAAAGAACAAAACTGTTCCCCCAATCAGCATTTCCTGAGCTGCTGCTGCTGTCTTTGTCTCTCAACTTTGTTCGTCAATCAGGGTAGAGTTTGCCTGTCTGTCTGTCTGTCTGTGTACGGCATTCTTCTCCCTTCCTGCCTCTCGGTTATTTTCGTCCCTTCTCACGTAGGACTATGAAATGGAACTTTCTTTTTTTGTAGGGGCGGCATAGGAGAAACAAAATTAATATGCACTGTATTACTCTCACTGTATGGTGTTATCTCCAACCCATATGTTGTTGTCAAAACTAAATTGGAGGGTATTCATTTCTCTGTGACATCTATGGGCTCTACGTTATCCATTCCCCTTTCTATTGTTTAGGTCTTGGCGTTACTTTGTTATTCATCTAATAAGGATTAGTTTAGGGTGTTCAGGAGGGCAGGATTTGATGGTTTTATAGCTTGAAACACAACACTTGCCATTGTCAATAAAGCATTAAGTAACACTGGTATATGGACGGTTAATTTTTGATGAATACACCTTATGGTAATAAAATAAAATGTTGATTAATTGTATACATCTAGTAACATCTACTTACCGGTATGTACACTAGCATGATATGTCCTGGTACACAGTAAACAGTTCCTCTTTTACGATAACTTCATTGGGTCTTCAAAATCACAATATACTCCAGCTGTTCTAATACCAAGACTCGTTGATATTTTCTGTTGTCAAGTTTCTTCGTCGTGTTACTTAACTAAAAAAAAGGGATTGCCCCCAGAAAAAAAAACATATTTTCTTGTTTTCTTCTCTTGATCTCTCTCTTTTCCCTTGACACACACAAACACACTTCTATCTATGTAAAGAGTGATCTCTGTTTTAGCCCTTCAGAACTCGGTACCAAACACCGCCTTTTTCCCATGGATGAAATATAACATACTACTATATATATATTTTTATATAGGTCCTTTCGAGGTTCCTGTATGGGGTTTTGTTGGGGGCTTATTGGCACATCACTATGAAAACATTTCCCAAGGAACGACGTCACGAGGTTTGGTTGGCACCCTTAGCAGAAATCAGTTCCGTTGTTGGGCCCCCCTATCCGCCTGTGTAGGCCCGCCTCCTGCTGTTTCCGCTTCTGAGGGAGAACCATTATTCGCCCATCTTTCTCCCCAACAGTTTTGGCTAGCAGGAAAGCAAGAGAGGTTGTGGAGGAGGAGGAGGAGGAGGGGGGGAATAGCGGTGACGGAGCAGGCGCGATAGACTCCCTCCCTTCCGCGGTTCGTCTCCCACTAAACCTCGCGCGCAACACACCCGTATTGACTCCGCTCGAGGCGCCGCTGCCACATCGCCTCGCACCCACCTCTCCACAACATTTGCTATTATGAGCCCATTTTGACATGTCGGAGGTCCTTGCGAGTTAACGAGGCCTATGACTCGAATGGGGAGAGGGTATCCTTCATCGGACGAGACCAAGGAGCCGTTGGATACACCGTAGGCCTAATTGCCCACGCTTCCTAGTGAAATCAATAGAAGTGCGAGAGTAGGAAGTTTGGCAACGCCGCAAGACGAGTCGATGGCACCTAGAGGCACTGTCCCACGCTCGCGCCAAACAAACAAAGAATAAATAACAAGACTATTAAACAATGGAAACATTACGATTCAGTGAGACTGTAAAAGCCCAAGACAATACTGACCGTCACTCAAAATAAACCTAAACTAAAAGCCTAGGCCATTTGTAGCATATATCATAATTATAAGAAAAGTATGCCTACAACAACAAGATTTGAGTACTTTCGCATGTAAATATTTACTCCTCGAAACACCGAAAGACCCAAGAAAAACAATATTCTTCGGACAGGGGAAACAGCGACCTTGAATATCAATAAAGAAGGTCAAGATGTACATAAATGTGGGAATGCCTCCTACCACGACCACACGTACGAACGCACACGCAAAGCAAAACTCAAGTTGTAATATTCAACTCCTTTTGACACCATAAACAATGCCTTTTGTTTACTGCATGACGGGACACCAGGCCACAAGACAAGGACAATACTCACAGTTTTTCTTCATATTTAAAAGCCAGCGTTTCGGAATGACGAAACAGAATTTTCCCTTCCTCCTCCTCCTCCTCCTCCTCCTCCTCCTCCTCCTCCTCCTCCTCCTCCTCCTCCTCCTCCTCCTCCTCCTCCTCCTCCCTCCTACACATTCCTCGCCCGGAGGTGCTTCTTCATAGGCCTATCGCATCTATTGCTTTTACTCGCTCTCCTCTTTAGGAGTGCCTCTCTCTCTGCCGCTCTCTCTCGCACTCTTGTACTCTCACTCTCTCTCTCTCTCTCTCTCTCTCTCTCTCTCTCTCTCTCTCTCTCTCTCTCTCTCTCTCTCTCTCTCTCTCTCTCTCCTCTCTCTCTCTCTCTCTCTCTCTCTCTCTCTCTCTCTCTCTCTCTCTCTCTCTCTCTCTCTCTCTCTCTCTCTCTCTCTCTCTCTCCCCCTCTCTCTCTCT
>BOPN01000728.1:45000-52500 GCA_017312705.2 Penaeus japonicus | reverse complement strand
TGTCTCTTTGTCTGTCTGTCTGATTCTCTCTCTCTCGCTCCCTTTTCTCTCTCTCTCTCTCTCTCTCTCTGTCTCCCTTTTTTCTCTCACTCTCTCTCTCTCTCTCTCTCTCTCTCTCCTCTCTCTCTCTCTCTCCCTGTCTCCCTTTTCTCTCTCGCTTCCTCCCTTTTCTCTCTCACTCTCTCTCTCTCTCTCTGTCTCCCTTTTCTCTCTCACTCTCTCTCTCTCTCTGTCTCCCTTTTCTCTCTCACCCCTCTCCATTTTCTCTCTCACCCCTCTCCTTTCTCTCACATCACCCCCCCTCTCTCTCTCCCTCCCTCCCCCCTCTTGCAACCTCGCTAGCAATTGTTATGCAGTGATGAAACGCCAATCTCTAATGACGCACTTGATTCTGGCACAGTTAATTCCCAATGAATCGTCCACGGGCAAGCAGGAACACACACCATAAAGCACACTATAAGTCACTATAACGTAAAGTGTAGCACACTGTAATACCCATTACATGCCATCATAATGTACACTACAACACACTTTAAAACACAATAGTTACTATAATCGACACTATAACACATACTACCATACACTATACCGCACACTATATCACTATACCACTGTCGCGAGTCAAAAGAAAAGAAAAAAACAAATTTAAAATGTGGAAAAAAATGAAAAACGATGCATCAACTATGCATAACTGTAACGATATTTACGAGAGAAAAAATGAAATTAAATAAAATGTAAAAAAGTGGGAAACCGACTTTTAAAAAAAATGTACATAACGATACAGACGATGAAAGAGCGAGCGAGCGAGAGAGAGAGAGAGAGAGAGAGAGAGAGAGAGAGAGAGAGAGAGAGAGAGAGAGAGAACAAAACGAAAAGCAAAAAGTTGAAAAAACGAGCGAGCAAAAATTTATATATATGTCTACAACGATATATAACAATTTATATGACGATACAAAAGAAAAAGAATGAAAACGCAAACGAAATAAACGAGGCAAACAAACAAATATCAACGACTGCAATCAATAGATCTGGGAATAGAAAAAAAAAAACATAATTGCTTTCACAAATCCCCTTCTAAATTGCAATGGACAGTGACCTTCACACCTGTAGGGGAGATGGGGAGAGGGGGGGGGAGATGATGGCGTATTTATCTACTTTTGTTTATTCATATTTTTTCCCCACTGACTCATTCACAAAAAGCATTGTTGTCTCTCAGAGGAGAAGCGAATACGACAGCGTGTTCCGGAGTAGGGATAGGTCACCATGGTTCAACTTCATTCTCTCTCTCTCTCTCTCTCTCTCTCTCTCTCTCTCTCTCTCTCTCTCTCTCTCTCTCTCTCTCTCTCTCTCTCTCTCTCTTGTGTTTTGCTCTCTCTCTCTTCTTCTTCCCACTGTCTAATACTTTATTCCTCTCTCTCTCTATCTCTCTCTCTCTGTCTCTCGGTCTCTCTCTCTCTCTCTCTCTCTCTCTCTCTCTCTCTCTCTCTCTCTCTCTCTCTCCCTCTCTCTCTCTCTCTCGGTCTCTGTCTCTCTCACTCTCTCCCTCTCTCTCTCTCTCTCTTTCTCTCTCTCTGTCTCTCGGTCTCTGTTTCTCTCACTCTCTCTCTCTCTCTCTCTCTGTCTCTCTCTCTCTCCCATACACTCTCTCTCTCCCCCCTCTATCTCTCTCTCTCTCAACCGTATGGCATGAAAATGAAAATGGAAAATGTAAGCGCGCAATTTGCAAGCTGGAATATACCTATAGAGATTTGCTTAATGGGAGCACAGCCTAACCCTTCAAAAGCGAAAAAAATATATATAAACTGGCAACCCTTCCCACCATAGGATCCGCGCCGCTGCAAAACAAATGCATATCAACTGCATTCGTAACACAATGCCCATATGCACAAATAAATAAATAAATGGACGAATGAATAAATCAAAAAGTCAAAAACAAATAAACAAATAGAAAAAATAGACAAACATTGGACAACATAGACCGTTTGTGAGTGACATGGCATAGTGAAACCTGTATATTAATATAACAAATATATATAAAAAAAATATGTTATTGCTCTGGACCAGCGTGATATTAATCCCAAAATTCTATTCAATGTGCGATTGGGAATTGGATGATAAGAAGGAACAACGTGATAACGGTGTGAAAATAAAGAGGGAGGGGGGTGGGGGGATCTGCCCCACTTTTTCTGTTGTTAATTTAAACAGAATTACAACTTTTAAATGAACTATGATTTTTTTTTTTCTCTGCTTCTTTTTTTTTTTTTTTAATCTAACCCAATTTCGTCCTCTCTCGAATCTATTTATAATACAAAAATACATCCATATCCGAATCCAAAACGAAAAAAAACGATTTAGATATGATCTATATCATTTAAATCCAAATTAAGGTTTTATAATTAAAAAAAAAAAAAAAAAAAAAAAAAAAAAAAAAGTTCATCAAGTGTTCAAATATCTTCATATATAAAACAGCCCCCATCATTAATTCCAGCCTGTTTAAAAATTCATTGACATTGATACATTGCATATGTCCAAACGAAGCTTAAGGTGCAGTGATATTATGTTTGCAAAGGAATTCATTTCGTCATATGTGTGCATGCTGAGGGGCTTTGGTATGTTTAAATAAATAGAGAGAGGAAGGGGTGAGGGAGGGGGGATGGAGAGGGGGAAGGGGGAAACGAGGAAGAAAAGGTAGGTAAAGAGAGAAATCACACACACACACACACACACACACACACACACACACACACACACACACACAAATACACACACACACGCACACACACACGCACGCGCGAACACAATTTAAACCAAATTCGTTTGACATGGTCTGCAGATGCTTAAAAAATCGATAGAACGAGAGAGAGAGAGAGAGAGAGAGAGAGAGAGAGAGAGAGAGAGAGAGAGAGAGAGAGAGAGAGAGAGAGAGAGAGAGAGAGAGAGAGAGAGAGAGGCTCCTTCAGGCGGGCAATTCCTGTTCAACTACCAAACTAATTACGTAGTACCAGGGGTAGGGGGGGGATGGGGGTAGGCGAGAGGGGGTGAGAGGAAGGAAGGAGGAGGGGGGGTGATGTAAAGAAGGAAGGGAGAGGTGGAAATGGAGAGGGAAGATAAAGGGGAAAGATGAGGGGGGGGGGGGGATGGGGGGACTTGAAGGTGGGGTGGTTCAGGAGATGAAGTGGAGGAGTGGAAGGGGGTGAAGGAGGTGAGGAGGAAGGAGAGATACTAGAGGAAGGGAGGATGGGGAAATGTGAACGGGGAAGAGAAGAAAGGAGAGAAGGGGCATCGGGGGGAAGGGGGAAGGGGGAAGGGGGGATAAGATTGGTGAAAGTCGTTGGCAAGGGGGGGGGGGAGGAGGAGAAGAAGAGGAGATAAAATGGAATAAGGAGAGAGAGAGAGAGAGAGAGAGAGAGAATAAGAGAGAGAGAGAGAGAGAGAGAGAGACGGAGATAAAGGAGAAAGAGACAGAGAAAAAGAGAGAGAACAAGAAACATAGACACGTAACAATAAATAACCAACCAACTAAACAAACGAAACAAAGAGAAAGACACCAACCTCCCCCTCCCCCCCCCAAAAAAAAAAAAACGAAAAGAAAACGTCAGAAACAGAAGAATAAGAAAAACGAGGAATAAAGAGGGGGGAACTTCTCTAAAGGACAATTAGAGAATATCAGTCACGATCGCCGGAGAGAGAAGTAGGCTTCGACATCTCCACTTTAATTACACACACAAGCCATGCACACACACACACACACACGCACATACACACACACACATACGCACACGCTCGGCGTTTACGTACATGCGCTTAGACACTCGCACTCAAAGACGCACGTGCAATCGGAGGAGGGAGAGAGGGAGGGAGAGAGGGAGGGAGAGAAGGAGAGGGAGAGGGAGAGAGAGAGAGAGAGAGAGAGAGAGAGAGAGAGAGAGAGAGAGAGAGAGAGAGAGAGAGAGAGAGAGAGAGAGAGAGAGAGAGGAAGGAGAGAAGGAAAGAGAGGAAATGAGGGAGGGAGGGAGGGAGGGGGGGAGGGAGGGAGAAAGGAAGGAGAGAGAGAGAGAGAGAGAGAGAGAGAGAGAGAGAGAGAGAGAGAGGAAGGAGAGAAGGAAAGAGAGGAAATGAGGGAGGGAACGAGGGAGGGAGGGGGGAGAAAGTGAGTGAGTGGGGGAGAGAGAGAGAGAGAGAGACAGAGAGAGAGAGAGAGAGTAAGAGAGAGAGAGAGAGAGAGAGAGCGAGAGAGAGAGAGAGAGAGAGAGAGAGAGAGAGAGAGAGAGAGAGAGAGAGAGAGAGAGAGAGAGAGAGAGAGAAAGAGCGAGAGAGAGAGAGAGAGAGAGAGAGAGAGAGAGAGAGAGAGAGAGAGAGAGTGTGAGAGAGAGAGAGAGAGAGAGAGAGAGAGAGAGAGAGAGAGAGAGAGAGAGAGAGAGAGAGAGAGAGAGAGAGAGAGAGAGAGAGAGAGAGAGAGAGAGAGAGAGAGAGAGAGAGAGAGAGAGAGAGAGAGAGAGAGAGAGAGAGAGAGAGAGAGAGAGAGAGAGAGAGTGAGAGAGAGAGGGAGAGAGAAAGTAAGTAAGAGAAAGAGAAAGAGCGAGAGCGAGAGAGAGAGAAAGTGAGAGAGAGAGGGAGAGAGAGAGAAAGTAAGTAAGAGAAAGAGAAAGAGAAAGAGCGAGAGAGAGAGAGAGAGAGAGAGAAAAAGTAAGTGAGAGAGAGAGAGAGAGAGAGAGAGAGAGAGAGAGAGAGAGAGAGAGAGAGAGAGAGAGAGAGAGAGAGAGAGAGAGAGAGAGAGAGAGAGAGAGGCTGGCATATCCCATTACCGATAATTCATTATTTCTGTGATTCCATTCGGATTATAATCTTTGCATCAGCCGCATTACTAGATATTGGAGAGAACAATGGAAATTATAAAAATTAATCTTCCATCTTTTATTAATGAAAACCATTAATTTTCCGAGTCAATAAAAAGAGTAATTGAAAGCACTGTTATGAAAATACACCAAAAACCTCTATCATTAGTCAATGTTGCCGTACTACTACAAACATGCAAGACCACAAGTTGAAATTGTTTTTCAGTCAATATAATTATTATGCATCTATTCATCATTGTTATCATCATTATCATTGCTATCTATCAATATCATTGTCATAATTGTTATTGCTACCATCATAATCATAATCAATACAACCTTTATCATTAATATTATTACTCTTATCATCATTAACATTAACATTATAATCAATATCATTATCATGGGTAACGTTATTATCATCATTATTATTACCATCACCATAACGTTTTTTTATGATCATCATAATTCATAATTGGCCTCATCATAACCATCTATTACGATACGCAGCTTTTCCCTCGAATATCTATTATTTGCAAGAGAAGTATTTGAAGAAAAAAAAAATTACGTCAAGAAAGAAAGAAAGAAAGAAAGAAAGAAAATATAAGCCAATGTTGTACACCCGATGTAAAAGCTGTCAAGGTTATATTGTCCAAGGGATTAGGTGTGTGCGAGAAAGGAGGGAGAGAGAGAAAAGGAGGAACGATATATATATATATATATATATATATATATATATATATATATATATATATATATATATATATAAGACACACACACACACACACACACACACACACACACACACACACACACATATATATATATATATATATATATATATATATATATATATATATATATATATATATATATATATATATTATATATATATATATATATATATATATATATATATATATATATATATATATATATATACATACACACACACACACAGACGAGACTGAGACAAAGATAAATAACTACACACAGAGTAGCAAGCAAGGCAAAGTTTGGAAAGAAAAGTGGGAATAAAAAATGAGAACAAAGGTAGGATAAGGATGAAGGAAAATGAATTCCAAAAGAGAAAAAGGAGCCGGAGCTTGACCGAGTATGTACGGTAAGACACAGAGTGAAACAGGGACAGAAAGGGAGCGAAATAAAACAAGAAACAAACTCAGTAAATAAAGCACAACACAATCATACATACAGGTCATATATCAGTAGGAGGGCAAGAGGGACGAGAGGAGGGGGTTGGGGGTGGAGGGGGGGAATGAAGGGGGGCGGGTCAGTTGAGAGGTCGAGAGGGGGGGGGAGGGGTAAAGTAAGATCAGACAAGGTCATGAGGGGAACAAGGGGAGTGTCCACACAAAGGGGGGGGGGGGGGATGTGACGCAGTTTACCCGACACATAACACCTAACGTGTCATGGTTACCACATGGCCGTAGAGCGTTGTGCTGATAAGAGAAAGAGGGAGGAAGGGGATGAGGGAGGGAGAGAGGGAAAGAGAGACAGAGAGACAGAGAGAGAGAGAGAGAGAGAGAGAGAGAGAGAGAGAGAGAGAGAGAGAGAGAGAGAGAGAATCACCGAGAAAGAGAAGACAGACAAACAGAGGTAAAAACACAGATAGGAAGACAGAAAGAAAGAGAGAGAGAGAGAGAGAGAGAGAGAGAGAGAGAATGAATCACCGAGAAATAGAAGACAGACAAACAAAGGTTAAAACACAGATAGGAAGACAGAAAGAAAGAGAGAGAGAGAGAGAGAGAGAGAGAGAGGGGTGGGGATGACATGAGATAACACAGCCGGTGTCATGGCACTGGGCGGTGCCGGTCTGCTATGCTTTGCTTTTGTTGTGATTTTGCGCTTTGTATCACGGCGAATCAATCACAAGTCACTATTGGCAAGGGAAGGTCTTTTTCACTGAGTTAACAGGAGAGAGAGCATGATAGTATCAAATCCTATTCACTTGTATGACAGCGAACCACAATGAACCACACTTCTCGAACCAGTGAAGCATTTCCACGAAGCATTTCCATGATGACGAACCAGATAAAATACATATAGTCTGATGATTAATAAGAAAAAAGAAACACATTTGCATAGCGATTAACAAGGAAGAACAATACTTGCTTGGAGGTGAACCACAATGAACCACAAACGAACCACATCTACATCATGTACATCAGCTATACTTCAGACCCGTGATTGGGAACCATTAAAGTGTCAGGAAAGTGGTGCTTAATACACAGCCCTGAAAACTCTACTAGGCACATAAAAACTACAGAATTCCATTAACTTCCTCTATCGATTTAATATACACTTTTTGAAATGGATTCAAAAAGGGTTTTGTGTTACTATGGTGAAAATAGGGTATAAATATATTTTGTATGGCCTCTATATGAACAAAAACAGCTTAAAGTAAGTTTCAATACAGTAAGGAATTATGCGTTATAATCTTCTTTTTTTGTAATTTGGCGTTTAATGATAATGTTTAATATTGCTGACTTTTTTCAGTTTATTTTCAAACTTTTTTTTATTATTATCATCTGTCTCGTATCTTACCTTAGAATCACATTATTTCTGTCCTTTTTTCTCTCATTGTTTTTATCTTATCTATCTCTCTTTTCTTTATTTCTGTCATTGACTCGCTCTTTCTATATCT
>BOPN01000728.1:32500-37500 GCA_017312705.2 Penaeus japonicus | reverse complement strand
GGAAAATGGAGCAAGAGAGGAGGAGGAAGAAAGAAGGGAGAGGGAGGGACAGGAGTGGAAAAGGGGAATGAGGGGAAGAAGGTGAGGGAAAGTAGGGGAAGGAGAAGAAAGGAAGTGAGGGAGAGTAGAGAGAGGGAAAAGGAGAAAGGGGAAAGTGTAATAAAATGGGATGAATGAGGAAAAAAAGAAGGAAGGGAAGGGGGGAGGGAGAGAGGAAGGAAAACGGGAGACGAGCGAAAGAAAGCGAGGAAAGAGGAAGAACAGAGAGGGGGAAGACGAAAGAAGAAGGTGAAGGAAAGGAGGAAGAGGAAAAAGCTTGAAAGGGAGGGGGGTTGATAAGAAGGAATGAGAGAGAGAGAGAGATAGAGAGAGATAGATAGATAGATAGAGATAGAGAGAGAGGGGGGGGGGGAATTGGAATGGGAATCTAATAAAGGGAGAGAGGGAGAAGGGGAGAGGTGAAGGGAAAGAAAAGTAAATAGAAGAAATGATGAAGGTGGGAGGAGGAGGGAAAGGATTATACGCTATCAAATATTATACGCTATCCTACCTCAAGTAAGGGGGAAGGGAGGATATAGGATAAAGGATTATGTTATCCTATCCTGATGAAGAGGAGAGAAAAGGGATAAAGAAAAAAAGAAACGAAAAAAGGATAAAGGATGAGAGCTGAAGTTTGGATATTATCCATTAACGTGATAGTATCCCATCACAAAAATGGAAGAAGAGAGGAGAGAATAAAGCGGGTAGGAAAGCAGGGACGAGAATACTATTTATCCTAAACTGCTATACCCTTTACTGAAAGAAGGATAAGTGGAGACTAAAAAAATATCCTATACCCATGTTATCCTTCTCTGAAAGAAGACAGAGAAGATAAGGATAAAAGAAAGGAGAAAACGAGAAAAGACGAGGATAAAAGAGCCGAAAGGAGACCAAGAAATATTACCCTACGCCCTTATCCTCCCTTGAAAGAAGGACACAGAGAAGGAGGGGATAAATGAGGCGAAAGGACAGCCCCCCCCCCCCTAAAAAAAATTATCCTACGCACCATGTTATCCTATCTTAATACCCATCCTTCCCTCGCCTTAACTCTTTATTTCCTGGCCGCTCTTTCAGGTCCATTTGGCTGATGGTTCCGCCATTATCCAGACGATTGTTTTAGTTTTATCCAGTCCATTGTTTCGGAGAATTATCCATTTCGTTGCTCGACTTTTATACGACTGATTGTTGCACGTTTTGTCTTTTTAATTAATCATTATCTTTTTTTTCTTTTTTTTTAATATGCTTGTTCTAAGTTCTTCCGTGGTTTGGTTAATTATTGGGTTTATTGGGTTGTTTCCTGTTTATCCTTATTGTTATTTCAGGCGTATCCAAATGTGAATTGCCCAGCTGATTGCTTTGTAATAAGCTGATTATGTCATGTTAATTTATCCAACTGACTCCTTTTGGATTATCCAGCTGTTAATTCCAGTTTTATTCAGTTGATAGTTCTCGGTCTGCAACATTTGACTGATTCAGTTGCATCTAACAGTCTTAACTTTATCCATTTTTTCTAGTTTGTTCCGTATCTAGTAGGTAAAATTTTCAGGGATTAACAGCATGGCGAGAAAGACATACTAACATTATTCAACCATATCCAACCCAGATTCACACACACAAACACACACACACCAAATAATGATAAGAACAAAAATATAATCACAATACGGTTTGTTTTATGTTCCAAGAAAATTTGGCTCATAAGGTTGACTCATTATGGACTACTGTAGATTGTTCCACATTCACCCAAATTATCTCCTTCACTTAATAGTTACTTTACTGTCTTCAATTTGATTAACATCTGCTCGGTCCAGATTCCTGTGGCTAACCTAGGCAAGGCTTAAACACTTGCTTTTCTCGGTGGTACCTGTGTCTTGTGTAGTACATGTGTGTGTGTGTGTGTGTGTGTGTGTGTGTGTGTGTGTGTGTGTTTGTTTGTGTGTGTGTGTGTTTGTGTGTGTGTGTGTGTGTGTGTGTGTGTGTTCTGTACATATATGTTTATATACATTGTATTTATCTCTCTAATTATCTACCTATCCTGCAACTAACAACACCATTCGTTAGATAAAAGCATTTCCCCGAAATATAGAATTATAACAAAAATCCTTTAAAAAATGCGCCTCTCTGGCCTCTCAAATCACATACTATGATACGGTTCAATCTAATATCTCAAATCACTTTTCCCAACAAAAAATGAATAAATCTGAACAGAGAGAGAGAAAAAAAATCCCGGTTGATTTAGTAACCCGACCAAAAAAAATACGTGATGATTTCTGATCTAAAAAAAATAACTATTACGAAATCCCGACTGTGAAATTCAAAATATTTCCTTATTTTTCTATGGTTTCAGGAACCGAGAGAGAGAGAAAAAAGAAAAAAGCTAACATGGTATTTTATATGGCACATTGATTACAGGGACGCCCGCCAGATGATAAACGAGGTATTTTGATGATGAAAACTTGCCCTTGAAACTACGGGAATTTAGAACACCGGCTGAAGGAAAAGGAGCAGGGAGGGTAAGAGGAACAATTTATTTCCAATTAAAAAAAAAAAAAAATCAGAAAGGAAAACACATTGAAAATCACAATCTAAACAAGAAAAATCAAAACATGAGAAATCTTTTTCCCTCCTACTATCAAATGTCGAAAAAAAATACCCACCTAGCACTCCCTTTGATTCATTTTACATTTTTTATGCCTTCGAACACCTGAATCCCAACGGGGTGGGGGTGGGGGTAAGGGGGGGAGGGGGGATGAGTTGCCAAGTGTCGCAATATACTGTTGAAAATTGCCATGTGTCGCCATAAAACTTTAGCTCTGGATGGTCGAGACTTCGTAGCGTTCGAAGCTGGCATATCCCGTGCTATCAGCATAGTTTTATCTTCCTTTTCCAACTCTAAGTACGTATTTCTCAGTTAACGCAATTAAAAAAAAAGATACAGCAAGTAAATTTAAAAGTCAACGATGATGAGGATACATAAACGAAAGCCCGTCCACTCCGCCACAAAGGTCTACGAACTTATTTATAAATGCTACGCAACGAAGGAACTTGCCATATTCCCCAAGTTACGAGCAGCAGAAACCCGTAAAATAAAACACTCTCCCCTTACAGCGCACACGTTTTCTACAATGGAGAACGAGACAACCAGTCCTATACCGTAACGACAGCAATATACAGACATGATTTTAGTTCTTCTTTAAGTAAAAAAAAAAAAAAACTATATAAGAGCTTAAATATATTGATTAGCCGAACGCTGTACAAAGTATCGATTATCAAAGAGAGGGGAGGGGAGAGGAGGGGGAGAGGGGGAAGGGGGATTTCTGCTGCAATATACTCTAGCTGGTAACGATAACAGGAAACTCTATGAAGGGCTTCCATAGGGAAAATCTATCGATCCATTTTGGACCTGTTTCAGCCTGAGGGAGAGGGAGAGAGGGAGGGAGGGAGGGAGGGAGGGAGGGGGAGAGAGAGAGAGAGAGAGAGAGAGAGAGAGAGAGAGAGAGAGACGCAGAGAAAGAGAGAGATAAAGAGAGACGGAGAGAGAGAGAGAGAGAGAGAGAGAGAGAGAGAGAGAGAGAGAGAGAGAGAGAGAGAGAGAGAGAGAGAGAGAGAGAGAGAGAGAGAGAGAGAGAGGGAGAGAGAGAGAGAGAGAGAGAGAGAGAGAGAGAGAGAGAGAGAGAGAGAGAGAGAGAGAGAGAGAGAGAGAGAGAGAGAGAGAGAGAGAGAGAGAGAGAGAGAGAGAGAGAGAAAGAGAGAGAGAGAGAGAGAGAGAGAGAGAGAGAGAGAGAGAGAGAGAGAGAGAGAGAGAGAGAGAGAGAGAGAGAGAGAGAGAGAGACGCAGAGAAAGAGAGAGATAAAGAGAGACGGAGAGAGAGAGAGAGAGAATCTAATTTGATTTTGAAAAATTTATTCATGATATGGGAGAAAAGGGAGAAAGAGAGAGGGAAGGAGAGGGACTTTTATCACCCAAGCTCTTCCTCTCCCCCCCCTCTTTTTTTTTATCTCCCCGAAAGCGCCAAAAAAGTTTTTTTCCCCCTCACATCTCTCCAGTTATTAAAAACCCTTTCCCCTCTCCCTTCCCTCTTTGTACATATGCCCAATAATCTTACATAGGCCTTACACTAAGCTTTTGAATGTGTTAGAATATTCGAAAATACTCTCTTTAAAAAATAAAAACAAAGCAAAGCATTTTCTCACGCTCAAACTCCTCCTCCTCCATTCCTCCAAACAGTTTCGCTATCTACTAGCAACTAGCAACTAGCAACTAACTTTACTAGGCTTAGGGTTCCGTATCGATATTCTCTGCCTTAGCTTTACATTAATGATGCCTGGCCTTTACCTTCATGGGTCTGGATAGGCGCTTCTGTTTTTTCCCCTATTCTATCTATCCAATCTCTCTCTTTTATTTTTTTAAAATTCTTTCTCTCTCTCTATCTCTCTCTCTCTCTCTCTATCTATCTGTCTTTGTCTCTCTATCTCTGTCTCTGTCTCTGTCTTTCTTTCTCTCTCTCTCCCTCTCCCTCTGTCTGTCTCTTCCCTCTCCCTCTCTCTCTCTGTCTCCTGTCTCCTCTCTCTCTCTCTCTCTCTGTCTCTCTCTTTCTCTTTATCCAAAAGAGAAAAAAAAGATCCAGGCCCAACACACCCTAAACCTCCCCTCTCACCCTACCCAGTCACCTAATCTTCCCTCTGCCTCACCCCCATTCTCAACCCCTTTCCGAAGACCCTCAAAGTCCCTTCCCCTTATCCTCCGGTCTCTCTCTCTCTCTCTCTCTCTCTCTCGCTCTCTTTCTCTCTCTCTCTCTTTCTTTCTCTCTCTCTTTCAATAAACTTGTCAAAGTTTCTTTTTTTCTTTCTCACTTTCTCCCTCTGTCTCTGCCTCCGTCTATGTCTTTCTCTCTCTCTCTCTCCCCTTTATTCTAAACGAGGCGAGACAAACAAGGGGATAGAAAGGGGGATAGAAGAGA
>BOPN01000728.1:20000-27500 GCA_017312705.2 Penaeus japonicus | reverse complement strand
GGATAAAAGCCTGGGAGAACCACTGTGCTTTTATGATATATTGCCTCTGCTTGTCGCGGCTACTGGGCGCACCTTGGATAATTCCTCACTTTTATAACGGTGAGCGAACGTGACTTTATTATTATTGTTGTTGTTGTTGGTATTGATACTATTTTATATATATGCTTTTCTTTTTACTGTGTATTTCTTTTCTCTTTTTTTTTCGTTTTTTTTTCTTTTCCTTTGTCTCTTTCTTTTTTCCTTTGTTCTCTTCTTCATTTAGATATTTTAGATTGTTTTTTCTTTTCTTTTTTTTTTCTTTCTTCTCTTTCTTGATTTTTCTCACACGCTTCTTTATTCGATTTTTTTTAGCTCTAATTCTATTTACATTCCTTCATTTTTGTAGTTATCTCTCTCTCAATTCTTCTTTTCTCTCTTCTCACTTTTTTTTCTTTTTCCTTTTTTTTGTAATCTTTACGTGATCAAATTGGGAACCGGCAGAACACGAGAGGAAGACCGCTATCCTTGCCACCATGGAGAGGGAATGGCGGTCCAAGTTAACTGGGCTCTGTGCGTGCAGTTTTGTGTTCCTGAGGTCAGAGATACGTGGTTGCATGTAGATTAATAGATAGATAGGTAGAGAGATTGATAGATAGATATATAGAGATATAGATATAGGGATGGATGGATGGATATATAAATATGTATATATAGATATAGATATAGATAGATTGACTGATAGATAGATATATCTGTAGATATGGACAGATAGATAAATAAGTACATAGAAGGATAGATAGATTGATAGATCGACAGATAGATAAATTGATATACCATTCAGTATACACATGAATACATGTACACTTATCTATATATGTACTGGTATATGTAGGTTTGTATGTGTGTGTGTGTGTGTGTGTGTGTGTGTGTGTGTGTGTGTGTATGGGTGCGCGCGCGCGCGTGTGTGTGAAAGACACATCACATAATATATCAATAAATGATAAAGACGAATAAGGGCAATAAATTTGAAAAAAAAAATTGATACAGAATAATTAAACCAATCAAAAGAATCTTCAAAATTACTGGACAATTACCTGCAATAATCAATATATAAAAGATAAAAGCGTAACACACAGCGAACGCCTTTTCCGGAGTTTCAAACCCCAACGAACAGAAAACTGCCAAAACGAAACATAAACCAACGCCCTTCCTCTCGCTACTCCCTCTCCCCCTTCCTCCTCCTCCTCCTCATCCATCCTTCCTCCTCCACCTCTCCTTCCCTCCTTCCTCTTTCACCTCTCCCTTCCTCTTTCCTCCACCTCCCTCCTTCCTCCACCTACCTCCTTCTTCCTCCACCTCCACCTCTTCCTCCTCTTCCTCCTCCACCTATATCTCCCTTCTTCTTTCCTTCTCCTCTTGCTCCTCGATATCTCCCTCCCTCCTCCTTTACTCTTCTTGACTCCTCTCTCCTCTTTTCTTTAGTTCCCTCGTCTTCTCTTCCTCTTATCCTCCTCTCCTTCTGCCCTCTTCTCTCACTCTTCCTCTAACTAACCTCCCTCTCTTCTTCCTTCCATCCTCCTTTTCCTTCTTCTTCCTACTTTTCTCGATTCCTTCTTTCTTCCCCTTCCTCCCATCCTCTTCCCATCCACCCCTCCCTCCCTCCCTCTTCCCCCCCTCCCCCCGTCTCTCATACTCTTCTCGACCCCCTCCCGGCCCCATTCATCCAGCAATGCCCCTTCATAGCTAAGTTTCTATGCCCAATCCCCTCCATGCCTCTCTATGCCACCCTACCGCTTAGGTTCCTGAATGCCCTTGCCTCTTGTTCCGTCTGCCTTCTCCTCCCCCCCCCCCTCACCTCCCTTCCCCCTTCTTTCTCCTCTTCCTTCTCCCCTTTTTCGCCTTCCCTCTGTTTCTCTCCGTCTCTCCTTCCTCCCCCTTCTATCCTTTCCCCTTCCTTCGTACCATTCTTCTTCACCCTTTCCTCCTCGTCCTCTTCCCCCTTCTTCGTACTCCCCGTCCTTTTTTCTCCTGTTCTTTTTCCCTCCTTTCTTCGCTGTTTTGTGGTTCTCTCTTTCTACCCTGTATGGATTCGTTTAGATCTTGAGATAATAGAGCATTGCATATTGTAATTTGTATCTCGTTATTTTACATTGTTCTGTCAGAATTTAAAATGAAGACTATTGTTTGCACTCTCTCTCTCTCTCTCTCTCTCTCTCTCTCTCTCTCTCTCTCTCTCTCTCTCTGTCTGTCTCTTCTCTCTTTCTCTCTCTCTCTCCCTCTCTCTCTCTCTGTCTCTTCTCTCTTTCTCTCTCTCTCTCTCTCTCTCTCTCTCTCTCTCTCTCTCTCTCTCTCTCTCTCTCTCTCTCCCTCTCTCTCTCTCTCTTCTCTCTTTCTCTCTCCCTCTCTCTCTCTCTCTCTCTCTCTCTCTCTCTCTCTCTCTCTCTCTCTCTCCCTCTCTCTCTCTCTCTCTCTCTCTCTCTCTCTCTCTCTCTCTCTCTCTCCTCTGTCACCTCACCTGTCCACATCCATCCCGTTTCCTTCCTCTCCTCCCTCCTATCAGCCCCCCCCTCTCCTCTTCTCCCAGTTCCCTTGGCCAGTCATTCCTCCCTCTGAGCTCCCCCTCTCACACTAACTCTTACCCCCTCCTCTCCGATCCCACTCTATACTACCCTACAGTGCCCCTTTCCTCCCCCCTCCTCCCCCCTGCCTGCCCTCCTCAACCACACCTACAGCCTTAGCTTTGCCCTTCCTCTCTCCTCCTTACTCCTCATCCTCCTCCACCTACCCACCTTCCGCCTCCTCTTCCTCCCTCTCTCCTCCTCCTCCTTCTCCTCTTCCTCTCCAACTATTTTTTTTTATCTCCCCCCTTCTCTCCTTCCCTCCACTTATCTTCCACCAACCCACCTACCCACCTACCCCTATCCTCTTCCCCCTCCTCCTCCTCCTCATCCCCCTCTTCCTCCTCCTCCTACTCCTCCACCTCTTCCTCTTCTTCCCCACCGACGCACACGCACGCACTTACGGACGCCCGCACACACACACACACACACACACACACACACACACACACACACACACACACACACACACACACACACACACACACACACACACACACGCACGCACGCACACACACATCCCGAGCACCTGCACAGAAAATTACCTCCACTCTGAGCCGGCTTCCACACGCTAGCGGACGGGCGCCTCCATTTGGCTCTTATGCTTTATCCCGTCTATCGTAATTCAGCGGAGAAGAAAAGAAATTTGGAGGAGGGGGAGAGAGGGGAGAAAGGGAGAAAGGGAGAGAGGGAGAGAGAGGGAGGGGATGGGGGAAAGGGAAAAAGGGGAGAGGGAGAGAGGGGAGAAAGGGTGTGTGGGGTTAGAGGGAGAATGGGGAAGGGGATGGGGGGAGAGGGAGAAGGGTAGAGGGAGAGGGGAGAGATTGGGAGAATGGAGGAGAGAGAGAAGGAGGAAGGGGGAGAAAATTGGTGAAGGAGAAAAGAAATTTGGAGGAGGGGAAGAGAGGGAGAGAGAGAGAGAGAAAGGGGGAGAGGATGGCGGGAAAGGGAGAAGGGAAGAGGGAGAAGGGAAGAGAGAGAGAAGAAGGAAGAGGGAGGAAATTGGTGAATGAAAAAATAAATTTGGTGAAGGGAGACAGGGAGAAGGGAGGAAGGAAAGGGGTGGGGGAGAAAAGAATTTTGGAGAAGAAAAAGAAAGGGAGAAGAGAGAGAGAGAGAGAGAGAGAGAGAGAGAGAGAGAGAAGCAGGATTAAAAGAGGGAAAAAGAAAATCTGTTCCTTATTCTTCCCCTTTATTCCAGCATTCTTTCTCTTTCTCTTTATCCATGTATTCACTGCTTCTCATATTTTGTTATATCCCTCAAACATTATCGAACACACACACACACACATACACACACACACACACACACACACACACACACTCACACACACACACACACACACACACACACACACACACACACACACACACACACACACACACACGCACGTACATTCTGCTCACTACCCGCATGCACTCAAGCAAAGCCGAACATATCAACGTGTCTTTCCTTTCCTCTGGGGTCGCCATTTTTATCCACTATTTCTTCATCATTTTATTATCATCACATTATGTTCGTTTGTTCTTTCTCTCACTCCGCCTGTGTTCTTCTCTTTTTCTCTCCTTTTCTTTCTGTCTTTCTCTCTCTCTCCCTCTCTCTCACTCCCTCCTCCCTCTCTCTCTCCCCGCTACTTTCCCCTTTCCCCTCTTTTATTTCCTTTCTATTCGATTCTCCCTCTTCTCTAGTCCTCCTCTATACATCCGCTGCTCTCCCTCCCCCACCTTCACCCTTACCCCCCCCCTCTCCCTACCACAACGCACCCCCGCCCTCTTGTCCTTTGTCTTTTCACTTCCTTTCTCCTCGTTTGCTACGGATCCCGGGACCCTTTTTTTAATTCTCTCTCTCTCTTCATCTCCCTTTTCTGTCTCTCTTTATTCCCGTTTCTTATTTTCGTGTTTTTTTGTGTCTCTTTCTCTTCGTTCTCTTTTCTTTCTTTTCCTTCTTGATTTCTTCTCGTTCTCATTTTCTTCTCTCTCTCTCTCTCTCTTTGCTTCCCTCTAGTTTTTTCTCTCTTCTCCCTCTCCTTCACTCACGTTTTTTTCTCTCCCTTTTCCTGTCTCATTCTTTATATACTTTCCCCCACTCCACTCTCTCACTTTTCTCTCCTCCATCTTATTCTCTTTCTCTTTATACCTCTCGGTCTCTCCCTCCCTCTCCTTTGTGTCTCTCTTCCTCCCTCTCGCTTTTCTCTCCGTTCTCTCTCTCTCCCCTTTTCTCTTTCTCTCCCTCTCATTTGCTTTACCTCGGGTCGTGACACCTTTCCCATATGGGTGTTTTCATTTCTTTCACCTTTTTTTCCGTCTTTTATCCGTGTTTTTTCTTTGTCCTCTCCCCCTCCCCTCCCTTCCCCTCCCCATCCCTCCCTCTCTGATTTTTCACCTTCGGGCATTTTTTCTCATTATTGTTATTTCGCCCTTTGTCCCTTTTTATCGTCATTTTTATATTGTCGTTTTTATTGCCATGTTATCCATGCCGTTTATATATATATATATATATATATATATATATATATATATATATATATATATATATATATATATATATATATATATATATAGAGAGAGAGAGAGAGAGAGAGAGAGAGAGAGAGAGAGATAGAGAGAGATTAGATATTCTTTTAACTACGTCTTTTTCTAAACATACATTTTTTTTATACATTCTTTTTACTACGTTTTATCCTACGTATTTATTTTACATATTCTCCTCACTATCACTTTCTCAATATCTAACTTCTTTATCCTCATTTTCACATATCGCCTCATGATTGTCCCTTTCCCGTCGTATGCATTTTACGACGAAATTTCCCTGTCGTTTTTGCTATCCTTATTTCTCTTACGTCCCATCATATCATTAATTTCCCTTCCTCCTCCCTCCACGTTATCATAATTCCCCCTTCTTCCTCATTTATCATCGTCCCCTTTTATGCCTCCCATTCCTTTCGTTACAGGGAGCGGATGAAGGGAAGGGGAGCTCGTATGGTTATTTATTTGTCTATCATGAATCTATCTATCTAGCATATATCTGTCTTTATATCATATGGCTGTTTATCAAGCGGATACATGTTTATCTATATGTCTATCTAACTATCTGTCTGTCTATCTGTCTATCTATATATCTACCGGTCTCTCTCTCTCTCTCTCTCTCTCTCTCTCTCTCTCTCTCTCTCTCTCTCTCTATATATATATATATATATATATATATATATATATATATATATATATATATATATATATATATATATATAGACATACACATACATACATATACATATATATATATATATATATATATATATATATATATATATATATATATATATATATATATACACATAGGTATATATAGGTATATATGATCCTACAGCAAAGGTAAGGGATCTCCTACCTGTCCCTCCCCCCCACACTTCCCCCAACGTACCCCAAGCCTACCAATAACCCAGTGTTGTTTGGGCTCGGTCAGTGTCCTCCCCTTCCAGCTGTCCTTTCTTCCCCTCCCCCCTCCTCCCTCCCTTCCTCCCTCTCTTACCTACTCCCCTCCTACCCTTCGTCCTCTTCCTCCCCTTTCCTCCTCCCCCTCGTCCCCTCCCTACCCTTTCCTCCTCCCCTCCTACCCCTCGTCCCTCCCTACCGCCTCCCCCACTTCCCATTCTCCCCCCCTGCTGTTCCCTTCCCCTCCCCCCCACTCTTATTCTTTCCGACACCTGTCCTCTGTTGTCTGGGAGAACCCTCCAACCCCCCCTCCCCCTCCCCCTCCCTTAATCTCCCTCTTCCCCCCCTCTCCCCCTTTTCCAACCCCGACACCTGCAACACCTGTTTTTCTATCCCCTCTCCCCATCCTCTTTGCTCTTGCACTCTCACATATATTATATCATTCTCTCTATTCTCTACTTTCCTTTTCCTCTCTTCCCTCTCTTTTCTTTTCTTTTTCAAAAGTCTTTTCTACTTTCTCTCCACTGTCGTTATTGGCGCGCTCCTCTTATCTCCTCTTTCTCCAACTTTTGTTCACTCGTTATCGGCGCCTTCCTCTATCTCCTCTTTCTCAAACTCTTGTTCTCTTAACCGCTTCTTCCTATATCCTTCAAGCATTTTCTGTTCCCCGGTTCTTCCCCTTGTTCCAATTCCCCTCTTGTCATATTTTCCTTTTTCTTTCCTTTTTCCTTCCGATACTTTCCCTTATCTTCCTCCATCTCCCTCTCCCTTTACGCTCTCTCTCTCTTTTCTCTCTTTCCCTCCGTACATCTCAGTTGCCGGTTCGTCCTATACTTGAGCCAGAATAAAAGCATTTATTCCTTTAATATCATCTTCAAATTATAGACCTATCTATGGCCTACTGACTCTCTTGCTTTTGATATCAATTTAGTTTTTTAGTTTTTTTATTAACCCACTAAACTCCCTTTGTGATTTTTTCCGCGGCTTCCTGTGCAGCGAATCTCCCTCCCCCCTCTCTCTCTCTTTCTCTTCCTCTTTCTTTCTTTCTCTCTCTCTCTCTCTCTCTCTCTCTCTCTCTCTCTCTCTCTCTCTCTCTCTCTCTCTCTCTCTCTCTCTCTCTCTCTCTCTCTCTCTCTCTCTCTCTCTCTCTCTCTCTCTCTCTCTCTCCATCTTTCACTCACACGCACTTATTCTCGCTAACTCTGTCTCTCTGTATCCCGTCCTTTCATCTGTTTTCTGGGAAATCATTTACAAAAGATGAAAGTGTGAGAAACAAAACGAAAATTGTCGGCTTACTTGGGTGGACATGCACATGCGCGGAACGTAAATGCTCAATAAAAGTATAAACGAATGTCTTTTCATATACAGGTATATATTACAATATCCTCAACTTATAAAACCTCAATTTATTCGAATATGTACATAAAGGTGGATGTATGTTAATGAACGTATGTGAGTGTGTGTGTTGGTG
>BOPN01000728.1:5000-10000 GCA_017312705.2 Penaeus japonicus | reverse complement strand
CGTAGTAGAAGAATTAAAAAGAAAAAAAGTGAGAAAGAGCGGGAAAGACTAGGGGAGAAGCAACTTTTCCGTCCTACCCCCGCCTCCCCCACCCCACCCCGGCCCACCCAGGCCCACCTTCCCCCAACGCACATGCAGTCGAGAGAGCCCACCTTGCGGACACCCTATATCAACAACACTAAATTGTAAAACTGGTAGCCGAGTCTAGGTTGAAGAGGGAGGCGGTCGGCTGGATTAGACCATCGCTTGCTCTCGAGTTGCCACCTTGGCTTTATATTTCTTGGAGGAGGAAGAAAAGGGGGAAGAAGAGGAGGAGGCTGGGTGAGGGTGAAGGATTTGTGGGGAGAGGGGGAAGGGGAGGGGATAGATTGGGGGGAAGGGAAGGGAAGAGTGAAAGGGAGGTAAGGAAGAGAGAGAGAATGAAAGAAGGATGGAAGGAAAGGAAGGAAGGATATAATTCTTCTCAGAAAGACGTAGATTATACAGCTGGGATATCCGCATGTATGTTGATTTTGGAAAGATATTCTCAAGACTGATTTCCTGGATCTTTCCATTATTGTTCCCCCCTTTTTCTTCTTTCTGCGAAACCGCTATGTTTGACCAGAGTTCTGAAGAGGCAACAGGTTTTTAAAAACAGCCTATGGCACAGAGCTCTCCATTTGTTAATGCTTGCCAACAGCAGAGGAACTTAACCTCCTCGCAAACCGCTACCCTAAACTGCATTCCTTCTGCTATGTAGCGAGAAACAACGCAGAAGGAAATCCACGAGATGAAATTATCTTCGGAAAGAGGCAGAGAGAGAGGGAAAGGGTTGAAATATATTTGAAATTTCGAACCGGCATCAAGGGTCAGGTATGATCCTTTAAGGCACAAATACTAAGATGTGTCCGACGCCGGCCACAGCGCGAAAAAAATACCATATACCTGGGTCATTATTTGCGTCTCCCGCCTTGGGTTTACTTGCTTTCGGAATTTATCGAGTTGCGTATAAGTAGCTGACTACAATTTATGGCGAACTGCTTATATTAATCTTGATAGTATCTCGCTATAATACCCGATGGAACAATTTTTTTTTCGCTGATATATTATCTTAGGAAATAAAAATTTACGTGGCCTGAAAAATCCAGGTAAATGGAAATAATCTTGACCTTAAGATAGCAACACCGATGACCAGCAATGCCATTTGGAGGTCAATGTTTTTCTTGGAAGAATTTGCCATTGCAACAATTTTTTCACAATAGATCTGTATTGCTATAGAAGTAAAATTTCCTATCCGGTATCTAGCTTACATAGGGATATTATTAATTAATTCCTTACAGTAGAGCTGTGATTTGAATATATATTACGTCTCTAATGCAGAGAGGCGACCTGGGTCAAGTAAGCTCTTTCATTTAATATGCTAATGTACAATTTTCAATGAATAGCTGATTCTTTATAATTATAATCTATCGGCCAGAGTTGATGATCAGCTGTGAAATCGTTAGATCAGAATCATTGACTAGAATGACAGAGATTTTTTTTCTTATTCATAGCGTTATTATCACAGTTGACTGATTTTTTTTTTTTTTTTTTTTTTTAATGGAAGAGGCTGTTGGATTGAAGTTTCAATTAGTGAGATGTGCATCTAATTGATTTACAGTCAACTTGGTTAAAATTTCAACTGACGAAAATTATCATGATCATAGTGCCTTTCATTATCAATAATCTATATTGACATTAACGTGAGTTATTGTATAGGTAATAGGAGCAGGAACATAACTATGTTGATATTTTTAGTAATGTTAATTATATATATATATGTATATATATATATATATATATATATATATATATATATATTTATATATATATATAATTATATATATATATATATATATATATATATATATATATATATATATATATATATATGTGTGTGTGTGTGTGTGTGTGTGTGTGTGTGTGTGTGTGTGTGTGTGTGTGTGTGTGTGTGTGTATATATATATATATATATATATATATATATATATATATATATATATATATACACGTGTGTGTGTGTGTGTGTATATATATATATATATATATATATATATATATATATATATATATATATATATATATATATATATACATATGTGTTTGTGTGTGTGTGTGTATGTATATATATATATATATATATATATATATATATATATATATATATATATATATATATATATATATAAATATATATATATATATATATATAAATATATATATATATATATATATATATATATATATATATATATATATACATACACACACATGCATACACGCATGTGTGTGTGATAATGATACACCCACCATGCAAATTTCATGCAGAGTAATTAATGCAGGATCTTTGTCTCTCAAACAGAGAACATCCGCTGTTTCCACTTTGCAAGCACCTTGTTGCAGGAGGTGCAAAATCTGGAACATTTGCAACAACATAGAGAGAAATTTGCCACTGCAGTTGTGGAAAAATTATTGTGAAGCTAGTTATGATATTGTCAAATCATTATTGTGAATGTCAAAGCTTTTATCATTGGTATCATAATGCAATTATCATTATCATCATTACCATTCTCATCATTATTATTATAGTCATCATTAGTATTGATGTTGTTATCATATATATTATCTTTAATGCTATGATCAATATTATTAATGTTATTATCATCATTTTTATTATCATCATGATTATCATTATCATGAATATAGTATGTATTGTCATTATCATCATTATTACCTGTCATAAGGATAATGATGTCAGTGATGATAGTAATAATGATAATTATGATAATCATGATAATAACAGTAGCAATAATGATAATGATAACAATAATGAGAATAGTAGCAATGTTGACGATAATAGTAACCATTAATAACAGTGATAATGATTATATTAATAATTATAATAATGATTTAAATAATGATGGTAATAATAAATATAATAACAATAATTAGTAGGAGCATAAGACTAACAGTTGCAATAAATACAATAATAATGATGACAATAATAACAACAACAACAATAATGATAATACTGGAAATGACAATAACGATAATGATACAGATGAGTAACAATTGTACGATGATAACATCAATAACACCAGTAATAACAAAGATAACAATAATCATAATGATAACATAAATGATAATGATAACAATAATGATAATGATAACAATAATGATAATGATAACAATAATGATAATGATAACAATAATGATAATGATAACAATAATGATAATGATAGCAATAATAATCATGATAACAATAATGATAACGATAACAGCAATAACAATAGTAAATAACTATAACAATAACAATGAGGATAATCATCACAATCAGGACGATAGCATTTCAAAAAAAAAGATACAATTATTTAAAATATTCACAATGAACAAATAATAACTCAGATTTCTTTCTTTTTTTACTGAAAATCGGCGCGGCAGTGTCAAAATGGCGGAAAGATTAGCGAGCATGTGCGTGTTTATCTACGTACATATGTGTCAGTGTGTGTTTGTTTGTGTGTGTACCTGTGTGCTGTTCGTGAGTGTGAATGTGTGTATGTACCTGTGCTTGCGTGTTTGCGTGTGTGTATACGTCATGGTATGCAGGCTTCTAGATGAATACATGCGTATATGAATGTGTGGGTATATGCTTGCGCGCGCGTGTGTGTGTGTGTGTGCCTGTGCGTTCATTTACATGAGCGTCTGTATAAATGCATGCGCGCACGTATGCGTGTACAAACGCTACCAACATGAATATACAAGACAAATCATCCTGGAAAATTCAAGCAAAGGACAAAAATAGAGAGAGACGGAGGTAAGGCTGGACGGATAAATATGTAAGACCCGATATCTACACAACGGTTTGGGCGAGGTACCAGCGCCATAAAGTTTTATTGATATGTGAAGAATACATCTACATAAATTTGTTTTCTGTCTGTTGTTCGTTTTCCGAGTTCTCTTTCGTGGAATGGTGATCTATCTATCTATCTCCATATCTCTAGGTCATCAATATCTAGCTATCTACGGTATATTCTTTCTGACATTCAATATCTTGCTATCTATGTCTGTCTGAGCGTCAATTTCTATTTATATATACATTTGTCTTTCTACCTTTCGATCTATCTTTTATTAGTTGATTTATCTATCTATCTATCTATCTATATCTTTTATCGGTCAGTCTATCTTTATATAAATCGATTTGCTTACTCTCTATCTATTAAAAATCAGCCATTCTACATATGTGTCTTTCAGTAAGAGAGAGAAAGATACAGAAAAAAGACACATAGAGACAAAATTAAAAGAGAATTATTTCTTGTTAATATCAAAACAACGACGTTGCGTATGTATGGAAAGCGATTCAAATGAGGATAAAAAATGATTCATAAATTAATCATAAAATTTGAATAAGCCTCGCATGAGGATCAGGTCAAAAAGGCACTGAGAAGGCGGGATGTTGGTGATGGAGGGGATGGAGAGGCGTAAAATCATTACCTGAACAGAACGTAATGTACTAATTCAATGTATTAATGGCAGTTATGATACAGATAAATGTGGAATAAATAACAAAGACTAGAAAATATGATTATATTTCTACACACACACATACATACTTATACAAATATACATATATACATACATGTATACACACACACAGATATATATATATATATATATATATATATATATATATATATATATATATATATATATATACACACACATATAACATACATACACACACATGTATTTATGCACAGACACATGCACACGCACAATGTGTCTGCGTATGAATACAGTATATAAATGTACACATAGACAACATGCATATAAAAATATATGCATATACACACTGTGCCTTTGAAGTTATTGTTTTCATAACAGGAGTTGCTCATACCTCTCGGGGGAACGATCGTTTATTGTCGGGGTGCGTTACCTGTGTGGATATTACCTGTGTAAACATACGGTGCATTACACATGTTAGA
>BOPN01000727.1:398121-403121 GCA_017312705.2 Penaeus japonicus | reverse complement strand
ATCACCACCCCTACCTCCCCCTCTCCCACCCCACCTCTTCCTTTTCTCCCTCTCCCCCTCCTCCTCCTCCTCCTCCTCCCCCCTCCTTCTCCTCCTCCTCTCCCCTCTCCCCTCACCTTGTCACCCAATCCGTACACGCATTTTCCCCTCTTAGATTCCCCTCCCCAGCTTCCCGCTCCGTGTAAATCCCAGAGCAAGGCTTTCTGCACTTTATGTTATTGCTCTGTTTGTTCTATAGTCACTTGGTAAATGGGAGAAGAGAAAATACAAGGAATATAGTGTGGTTATTTTGTGATTGGAACTGCTGCTGTGTGTGTGTATGCTAGGTGGACTATACGGATGTATATGTAGACATGTACACACACACACACACACACATAAACACATCCAGCCCCACATACACACACATACACACACACACACACACACTCAGACACACACACACACACACTCATACTCAGACCCACACACACACACAGACCCCCACACACAAACACTCAGACCCATACACACACATACACACTCAGACCCCCACACACACAAACCCACCATACACACATAAACAAATACACACATAAACAAATGCACACGAACAACAACAACACAAACAAAACAACCACACACAAACAACACACACACACACACACACACTCCTTCCTCCCACCACCTCATAACTGCCTGTGTTAAGACTTCCTCCCTTGCTTTTAAAATTACGTCTTAAGGAACCGATGGAGGTTCAGTCTTTGAGAACACAATGGAACAAGGAGAGAGGAGAGATATAGGGGGGAAGAAGGAGAGGAAGAAGAAAAGAGGAGAAGAAGAAAGGAGAAGAAAGAAAGGAAGTGAGAGAGATGGTGGTGGGGGAGGGGGGTGGAAGGAGAAGACAGGAAAATAAGAGAATGAAAATAGAAGAGGAGAGAAGAAAGGAAGGGAGTGGAAGAGAGAGAGAGAGAGAGAGAGAGAGAGAGAGAGAGAGAGAGAGAGAGAGAGAGAGAGAGAGAGAGAGAGAGAGAGAGAGAGAGAGAGAGAGAGAGAGAGAGAGAGAGAGAGAGAGAGAGAGAGAGAGAGAGAGAGAGAGAGAGAGAGAGAGAGAGAGAGAGAGAGAGAGTGAGAGAGGGGGGGGGGGGCAAAGAGAGGGATGGAATGAGAAGATAGGAGAATGTAGAAAAAAACGACAGAAAGGAGAGAGAAGAGGAGGGAAGGAGAGAGATGAAGAGGAGATGGATAGAGAAGTAAAAAAGAGAGAGGATGAGAAAGGAGTCAAGAGAGGAGATGAGAAGAAGGGGCGAAAGAAAAGAAGAGAGGAGAAAGTAGGAGTAAGGTCCAATGACCGGAAAGAATGAGGAAGAGATGAAGTAAAAGAAACTGGGAGGAAATTACGAAGAGGTAGATGAGAGGGAAAGATTGAAAAGAAGAGAAAGAAGAGAGAGAGAGAGAGAGAGAGAGAGAGAGAGAGAGAGAGAGAGAGAGAGAGAGAGAGAGAGAGAGAGAGAGAGAGAGAGAGAGAGAGAGAGAGAGAGAGAGAGAGAGAGAGAGAGAGAGAGAGAGAGAGAAAGAGAGAGAGAGAGATTGATAGATAGATAGATAGATAAATAGATAAATAAGCAAAGAGAGAGAGAGAGAAAATGGGAGAAAAAAAACACAAATGCGAAAAAAGATAAAGGACAAGAAGAAGAAGAAAAAGAAAATGAAGAAGAGGAGAAACCTGAAGAACAAAAACACGTACAAAAGGACAAGATAATAATGATTATAATAACAATAAGAGAAGAAGAAGAAAAAACAACAGAAAAGTATTAGAGGAAAAAGAAAAAGAAAACAAAAAGAAACACAATAAAAGAAGATAAGAAGAAACAGAAGAAAAAAAAGTCAGAAAAAACAATATTTTGTGTCTTTTCTTCCCACCCTTTTTCTCAACCAGGTAGAGTGCTCTGCCTTCCGAACGCATCTTTATTCATTTACTCATTATGTTTTACGAGCGAAACATGTTTAAGAATATCATGAACGGCAGATGAAATTGCGTTTAAGAAAATAGGAGAATGGAAAATGTAAGAAAGAAGCGATAGAAGGAGGAAGAAAGAAAAATTGAGGGTAAGATAATGTCTATTTTTTTTGTTATTATTTCTCGATTTTTTTCATTATCGTTTTTTCTTGTTTATAACAACGAATAAAAGTCAGTGATCATATTATCACAAAGTATAATGACAATTATGATATTCTTAGAATAATGATAACAATAACAACATTAATGATGAATAAACTCTACACGACTCTTCAAACTATGACTCCTTTTCCTCCTCTGTGACCTCTCTATCCCCCCCCCCCATAATCCCCCTCATTCATGATTCCTCCCCCCTCCCCCCTCCCCCTGCCTCTTCCCCTTCCCCACTTCCCCCCCTCCCCCACCCTTCCCCGTGCATCCATTTCCCCCCCTCCCCCCCGACCCTTCCCCGTGCATCCACTTCCCCCCCTCCCCCCCGACCCTTCCCCATGCATCCACTTCCCCCCTTGTTTCTCTATTACGCTCACCACGGGGCCCCAGCATGAGGTGGATGGGTAGGGAAGTGGCTTTACGTGTTGTTATTGTGGTGAGGGTGGTGGGGTTGTGGTGGGTTTGGGTTGGGGGTAGTGGGGGTTGTGGTGGGGTTGGGGTGGTGGTTGTTGTAGTAGCGATGGCGGGGTTGATGATTGGATTGTGGTGGTGGTAGTGGCGGTTGTGGTGGGGTCATGATAGTGGTGATGGGGTTGTGGTGGGGTTGGGGTGGTGGTAGTGGGGGTTGGGGTGGTGGTTGATGTAGTAGCGATGGCGGGGGTTGATGATTAGATTGTGATGGTGGTAGTGGGGGGGTTGTGGTGGGGTCATGATAGTGGTGATGGGGTCATGGTGGGATAGCGGGGTTATGAGGTTGTGGTGGAGTTGATGATGGGAGTATGGTGGGGTTTTGGTTGGGGTTGTGGTGGAGTATTGGTGGGTTATGATGTGTTTTATTATGGTGGTTGTGGAGGTGGTGGGGTTGTGATGAAGAAGTTGGGTTGTGGTGAGGTTGGTGAAATTAAAATGAATTTGTTGCAGTGTGGAAAGAGGGGATTGCAAGTAATGGGTTCGCCTCTTTTGCATATACAATGAAGTGGCATATTGCTGTTCATAATTCCCGACTAGCATTACATAATACCTTTAAAAAAATCAACATTATAAAATCAACTTTCAAAAATAATCTTTAAAATAGTTATCAAAATGATAGTGATATTAAAAATGATAATGAATAATGAATAATGATAATGATAAATAACAGCTAAAGGATAATAATGATGATGGATTTTTTATTTTTTATTTAGCTGATTAGAAGGTAAAATTCGCCATTAATGGGCTAACAGCATAGAGGCAAATACTATAATATTAATTGCTATTGCCAACTTCCCACTCTCTCTATGTCTCTGTTTCTCTGTCTCTCTCTCTTTTTCCCTCCCGATGTTTGTCTCTCTGTCTCTCTCTCTCTCTCTCGCTCTCTCTCTCTCTTATCTCTCCCTCTTTCTCCCCCCCCTCTCTCTCTCTCTCTCTCTCTCTCTTACTCTCTTTCATCATCCTGTCCCCCCCTCGTTATGATGATAATGATAAAAATAATCATGATTATAATGAGAATAATAATGAATTAATAACAATGACAGTAATGACACTGTCAACAATGATAATGATAATGATTATGTAATAGTAATAATACCAATAATAATGAGGATGATAATGATAATAATAGATATAATCAAAACCAACAATAATGATAACAGTGACAACAAAACAATAAGAACAACAGCAAATGGAATAATGACCATAATAGTAATGATAATGGTGATTACGATAATAATGATAGGAAGGACAATGATAATAATCATGATAATGATACGGATGAAAGTAAGGATAATAATCATAGTGGTGAATATGATGAATAATGATAATAATGGGGGTAGTAATAGTATTGATAATGATAATAAGGATTATAATAATAACAATGATGATAATGATGATAGTGACAATAATAAGGGCAATAATAAGGACAACTATTAGAATGACAATGATAATTAGAGTAGTAATGAGGATGATGAAATTACTAATGATATCTGTAATAACAACAATTATAGTAGTAATGATACTGATGATAATGATAATAATAATGATAATGATAATGATAATAATGAAAATGATAATGATGATAATGATGATGATGAAAATGATGGTGATAACAATAATGATGACAATAGCGATAGTAATGATATTAACAATTATAAAAATGAGAATAATGGAAATAGTAATATTAATACCAATAACGATGCTGACCATAACGAAAATAAAGATATTAATGATAATGACTATTATGACAACAAAAGTCGTGATTATAATAACTGTAATAATAACTAAACAATGAGAATGCCAAATACGATAATGATGATAGTAATAACGATACCACCTCCAACAACAACAATGATAGTGGTAATAGTAATAATAATGATAATGATAATAGTAATGATAACAAAAATAATGACAAAATTGATGATAATGGTAATGATAATGATGAACAAAATTATAATAATCATAATGATAAGTATCGTAATAATAACAATAAAAAATAGTAATGACAATGGTAATGATGATAATAGTAGTAATAACAACACTAATAATAATCATAATCATA
Source organism: Penaeus japonicus (assembly GCA_017312705.2). Classification (NCBI taxonomy): domain Eukaryota; kingdom Metazoa; phylum Arthropoda; class Malacostraca; order Decapoda; family Penaeidae; genus Penaeus; species Penaeus japonicus. The sequence goes on along the minus strand of BOPN01000727.1, from coordinate 398,439 downwards.
ATAACAGTAAGGATAACAATAAAAAATGAAATAAAAAATAAAGAAAACATGTCATGACTACAAGAACATCGCATGACACACAAAGAAGACACATGACACACGATGAAGCCTGACATAATGTTATTATGGTAATTTTCCCTCAGAAAGACATGAGCCCTTGTCAACATTGAAAGAGCTTCTCGGATGAAGACTTTGAGAATAATGATGATACAAAAAAAAAAAAAAAAATGATAAAAAAGTGTTTACGCAAAAGAGGTGCAACGGAATGAGAGACTAATTAAGGAAAAAAAAAATAGAGGGTGAAGAGTGAGATAATTT
>BOPN01000727.1:393121-395621 GCA_017312705.2 Penaeus japonicus | reverse complement strand
AAGGGAAGAAAACTATAAATACGTGTTATATTGGTGATTAGAATCTATACATTTTTTTCTATATCTTTTTAATACAGTGAAATTTGAAGCTTATTTTTTTCGATAATATCAAATAAAGACTTAATAGGGATCGCTATCATCATTATTATTATCATTATTGTTATGATCATTATAATTATTATTTTCATTTATTATTATTATCATTATTAACATTATCATTAGTAGCAGTAATACTATTATCAATGATGATAATATATATATTTTTTATTATTACTATTATCATTATCATCATTATTACTATCATCATCATTATTACTGTTATTATCATCCTCATCATCATTATTAACATTATTACGATTATTATCCTTATCCTTATCATCATCATCATCTTCATCACTATCATAGCAATCGGGATATTATCGTTATTAGGATGATAAAGAATAAAATTAAAACAACAATATTAATTATATTGGTAATGATTATCATTACTCTCATTACTGTTATTGTCACTATAATTTTCATTACTATAATTCTCATTCTGATTCTTAATCTTATGCTTATTGTTGTTTTTACTTTTACCATTACTATAACCATTATCATTATCATCGTCACCTTTGATTTATTTTTTATAGTTAATATCCTCATTGACATTATCATTATTACTATCACCTTTGTTATTATTATTATTATTATTTTGTTATTATCATCATTGTTATTATCATCATCATTATTATTATCATCATTATTATTATTATCATTTCCATTTTTATTATTATTACTTTTATCATTATTATTTTTATCATCGTTCTTCACTATTATTATCTTTATCAGTATTATCATAATTATCATCATTATTATAATAATTATCATCACCATTATTATTAATATCACTATCATTATTATTATCATCATCATTATTATACCATTATTATTATATTATTATCATTATTCTTACTCTTGCTATTATCGATGTTGTTGTTTCTCTGTTGTAATCATCATTATTATTAACATTATGATCATCAGCATCATTATTGTTTTCATTATCATGATTGTTATCATGATCATTATTATCATCATCCTCACTGTTATTATAATTACTATTGTTATTGTTAGCTTTATTATCTTCATTATTATCATGCTTGTCTTTATCATTATCTATATATTTTGATATAAATGTTGTTAAGATTGTCATCATTATCAATAAAAAAATTATCATTATCATCAATATCATCATTATCCTCATTATCATCATTGTTATCATTATCATCATCATCACTATGCATATATTCTCGGAATAAGAAGTGTTTTCTGCAAAAAAACAACAAAACAAAAAAAACAAAAGAAGAAAATATTGGAAATAGGAAAGTGAAATTGAAAAAGAAAAATGAAAATAGTAAGAAAGATATAAAGATAAACATAATGATTACTAATGATAAGATTAATTACATAACAATTACAATTATATACTATACTACTCTCACTTCTATTATTAATGACAAAATTAATGATTATGATAATGATAATGATAATAATGGTAACACAGATTATCGTAACAAGAAATAGGATGATGAAATGATAATGTGAATGATAATAACGATGATAATAATGATGTTATTGATAAAGATAATAACAGTCATTGTTATAATCTTTATTATAAAAGTGATTATGAAAATCATTATGATGATAACAATGATATGAAAATTAATGATAGCGATAGAAGAATTATGATAATAAAAATGATACCAATGATAATGATAATGATTATGATAGTAATGATAATGATAATAACTATGATAATAATGATGATAATAATGATGATAATAATATTAAGAAGGATAATGATAAAACAACAATTTGGATATTGATGATGAAAATATTAACAATGATTATCATAATGATAATAATGATATAATAATAATAATTGTAATAAGGATTACAACGATAACATTTATGATGATAACGGTGTTTCTGATAAAGAAAAAGAAGAAGAAAAAAAAAGAAGAAAAGAAATTGGAGAACAAAGGGCAAAGGACGAAAAGGAAGAATTATTTTACCAATCTCGTCTCCCTTTTCCCCTCACTCTAGGAAGTCCCTTTCTCTCACTCTCTCTCTCTCTCTATGTCTGTCTGTCTCTCTCTCCCTCTCTCTCTCTCTCTGTCTTTCTCTCTCATACTCTCTCTCTCTTTTTTTCTTTCTCTCTCCTACTCTCTCTTTCTTTCTCTCTCTCTCTCTCTCTCTGTCTTTCTCTCTCCTACTCTCTCTCTCTTTCTTTTTTTTTCTCTCTCTCTCTCTCTCTTTCTCTTTCTCTCTCCTTCTCTCTCTCTCTCTCTCTCTCTCTCTCTCTCTCTCATTCTCTCTCTCTCCCTCTCTCTCTATCTGTCTGTCAGTCTACAATAGGAAATCCATTTCTCTTTCTCTCTCTTTATCTTTCTCTGTTAAAGGTGATGATGATGATAGCGATAGTATTAACAATAATGACGATAACAATGATTACGGCGAT
>BOPN01000727.1:366419-376419 GCA_017312705.2 Penaeus japonicus | reverse complement strand
AACAAAAAACAAAAAACAACAAAAAACAAAAAAACATCACCATATCACAAAACCACCAAACAACTAGAAACAAAAACAAACAAACAACAAAAACAAAAACAAAAACAACAAAGAAACATCATTATAAAACAAAAACAAACAAAAAACAAAAAAACAAAGAAACATCACATAACACAAAACAACCAAACAACCAAACAACCAAAAACCCCCCAAAAAAACAAACACACCACCACCACCACCAAAACAAAAACAAAACCAAAGCAACATCCACCACCACCAAAACAAAAACAAAACCAAAGCAACATCCACCACCACCACCAAAACAAAACCAAAGCAACATCCACCAGAATCCCAGAATCCCACACAGGCAGCCACCTCGCATCTACAGGTTAATGATCGACTAATGATATCCCATTACAGGACCGAAGGGCGGCTGCCATCTGATACCTGTTATCGGCTGCTCTTAGGAAGGTTCTCGAAGGGCCTGCCAATTTTTGGATTTTTTTTTGTGTTATTTTGTTATTTTATTCTTAAGTTGTGATATGATGGTAATGATGGTGATAGGGAGGGTGATTCAGGTGGTGGTGTTGATTGTGGTGATGATGATAGTAGGGGTAAGGGTGATGATAATGGTGATGATGATTGTTATTGGTGTAATGATAGTGACAATTTTAATTATTGTGATGATAGTAATGATGGTGATGATGATGATAACGATGATGGTAATAATGATACTGATAATAACAATACTGTTAACAATAATGATAATGATGATTAAGATAATGGTAACTATTATCATCACCATCATTATCATCATTAATAATGATAATGATATCAAAACCGTTGATAATGATTCTGCTGATATATCTTCTGTTGCAAACATATTAAATCAGATCATATATATAATATTGTTTTATATCCTCCGACAGATGAAAAACTTTAAAAAAATGTCACGACTTTTATTTTTAGTTATTAGTGTGAATGTGTTTTATCATCTCTGTGTTTAAACTTTACTGTGTCTATCTACTTCTGTTGTTTCTACTATCACTACTACTTATCATTAACGTTATTTTCATTGATATCATCGTTATCATTGCTATTATCATCATCATCATCATTATTGTCGTTACATTACTATTATCATTATTATTATCGTTCTCCTTACCATCATCATTATCATAATTATCAGTGTCATTATTAATACCATCATCGTCACCATCATTATCTCTATCACCACCATCATCATCATCACCACCACCATCATCCGCCGTTCTACCTGCCAGGTGGGGGCTGTACTTCCATCGAATCATTAGCAATAAAGATCAATATTGCTTCTTTTCTTCGAGGAAGGAATCTGCGGCGGAGAAATGGTGTGGTTTGTGCTGCCCTCTGTGGGTGGGTAGCTTCATTATCTGTCTCATCTTTTGTCGGAGGAGGGGGGGGAATGTTGTTGAATATTGCTATTATCATTAAATTATGATATAGTTATCATTGTTGTCATTATTGTTGTTTTTTTCTAATTATCATTATCAGTATAATTGTTACTATGATTATCATTATTGTCGCTATCATCTTTATCATTATCATTATCACTGTTATTATTGTTATCATTATCTTCCGCATTATTCCTCTTATCATTATCGTCATTCTTAGAAATATGAAGTGTTCAAGATACTTGCATGCTCCTCGATCGAAGCTGACAGCGGATTATGCAAATATCTTTATTATTGCAGCTATAACAATTATCAACATAATAATCATTATTACTATTATTAGTAGAAGTAACATTATCTTCATCCTCGTTGATTTTGATTTTATCATTATGACATGATATTCTTTTATTATTATCACTACTATTATCATCATTGTTGATATCATCATAACACAAAAACACCAATAAACAACTAGAAACAAATACAACAACAAAAACAAAGAAACATCATGACACAAAAACACCAATAAACAACCTAAAACAATACAACAAAAAAACAAAGATACATTATCATAACACAAAACCACCACCAAACAACTAGAAACAAAAACAACAACAAATAACTAGAAGCAAAAACAACAACAAACAACTAGAAACAAAATCAACAAAAAACAAAGAAAAATCATCATAAAATAAAAAACACAAACAAACAACTAAAACCAAAAACAAAGAAACATCATCATAAAACAAAAACACAAAGAAACATCATCATAAAACAAAAACACAAACAAACATCATCATAAAACAAAAACACAAACAAACATCATCATAAAACAAAAACACAAACAAACATCATCATAAAACAAAAACACAAACAAACAACCAGAAACAAAAACAAAACAAAAAAACAAAGAAACATCACATAACACAAAACAACCAAACAACCCAAAACCAAAAAAAACAAAAACACCACCACCACCACCACCACCAAAACAAAACCAAAGCAACATCATCATAACACAAGAACACCAACAAACAACAAAAAAACAAAAACAACAACAAAAACAAAGAAACATCATCATAACACAAAACCACAAACAAACAAACAAAACAAACAAACAAACAAAGAAACATCACCATAACACAAAACCACCACCAAACAGCACGAAACAAAAAACAAAAAAAGCATAACCATAACACAAAACCATCACAAAACAACCAAAAAACCACAAACCAAAAACACCACCACCAACAACAACAACAAACAAAGAAACATCATAAAACAAAAACTCAAACAAACAACTAGAAACAAAAACAAAACAACGAAAAAACAAAAAAAAAACATCATAAAACAAAAACCACAAACAAACAGCTAAAAAAAAAACAAAAAAAAAAACATCATAACACAAAACAACCAAAAAAACAAAAACGAAAACCAAAAACACCACCACCACCACCAAAACAAAAACAAAACCAAAGCAACATCCACCAGAATCCCAGAATCCCACACAGGCAGCCACCTCGCATCTCCAGGTTAATGATCGACTAATGATATCCCATTACAGGACCGAAGGGCGGCTGACACCTGATACCTGTTATCGGCTGCTCTTAGGAAGGTTCTCGAAGGGCCTGCCAATTTTTGGATTTTTTTTTTTTTTTTGTTATTTTGTTATTTGATGTTCTTAAGCTGTGATATGATGGTAATGATGGTGATAGGGAGGGTGATTCAGGTGGTGGTGGTAATTGTGGTGATGATGAGGGTAGGGATAAGGGTGATGATAATGGTGATGATGATTGTTGCTGGTGTAGTGATTGGTATAGTGATAGTGATGATTTTAATTGTTATGATGATGGTGATGATGATGATGATAACGATGATGGTAATAATGATGATGATAATAATAATTATATTGATAATAACAATACTGTTAACAATAATGATAATGATGATTAAGATATTGGTAACTATTATCATCACCATCATTATCATCATATCATGATTATCATTTCTAACATGGTTATCATCATCATTATCATTTCCATTAGTAGTAATAATAGTGTCATTTCTACAATGAATATTCATCGTCTCTTTTCCTTTCTTCTCGTCATCACTATTCATATTCTCATTATCATCATCATGTCTTATATTCATCACTAACAATAAACCGAGAGAAACAGAATCAAACCAAACCAAACAACAAAAACAAAAACAAAAACAAAACAGAGACACATGATGAACAACAAAACATCAACAAACAAGTAGAAACAGCAACAACGAAAATATAGAAACATCATTATAAAACAAAAACGCCAACAAACAAGTACAATCAACCACAATAAACAAAGCAACATCATCATAACACAAGAACACCAACAAACAACAAAAAACGAAAACAACAACAAAAAACAAAGAAACATCATCATAACAAAAAACCACAAACAAACAACAAAAAACAAAAAACAAAAAACATCACCATAACACAAAACCACAACCAAACAACCAAAAAACCCAAAAAAACAAAAACACCACCACCACCACCAACAACAAACAAAGAAACATCATAAAACAAAAACTCAAATAAACAACTAGAAACAAAAACAAAACAACGAAAAAACAAAAAAAAATCACCATAACACAAAACCACAACCAAACAACCAAAAACCAAAAACACCACCACCACCACCAACAAACAAAACCAAAACCAAAGCAACATCCACCAGAATCCCAGAATCCCACACAGGCAGCCACCTCGCATCTTCAGGTTAATGATCGACTAATGACATCCCATTACAGGACCGAAGGGCGGCTGCCACCTGATTCCTGTTATCGGCTGCTCTTAGGAAGGTTCTCGAAGGGCCTGCCAATTTTGGGATTTTTTTTTATTTTGTTATTTTGTTATTTTATTATTTGATGTTCTTAAGCTGTGATATGATGGTAATGATGGTGATAGGGAGGGTGATTCAGGTGGTGGTGTTAATTGTGGTGATGATGATGGTAGGGATAAGGGTGATGATAATGATGATGATGATTGTTGTTGGTGTAGTGATTGGTATAGTGATAGTGATAATTTTGATTGTTATGATGATAGTGATGATGGTGATGATGATGATGAGGATAACGATGATGGTAATAATGGTAATAATGATAATAATAATGATACTGATAATAACAATACTGTTAACAATAATGATAATGATGATTAAGATATTGGTAACTATTATCATCACCATCATTATCATCATTAATAATGATAATGATATCAAAACCGTTGATAATGATTCTGCTGATATATAATCTGTTGCAAACATAGTAAATCAGATCATATATATGATATTTTTTTTATATCCTCCGACGTATGAAAAACTTTCAAAAAAACGCCACAACTTTTATTTTTAGTTATTAGTGTGAATGTGTTTTATCATCTCTGTGTTTATCTACTCCTGTTGTTTCTATTATCATTATTACTTATCATTATCATTATTATCATTGATATCATCGTTATCATTGTTATCATCGTCATTATTATCGTTACATTATTATTGTTATTATGCTTATCCTTACCATTATCATTATCATAATTATCAGTATCATTATCAATATCAGCATCCTCACCATCATCATCCCCATCACCACTACCATCATCATCCGCGTTATCATTATATCATCATCAGTACCTACTAATTATAATTATGATTATAATTAATAATACGAATAATGATGATGATGATTATGATGATTTGGATAAAAATAATAGCCATTATTACTATCAATATTACTATTTTCATTGTCTTTGTTATCATAATCATTATCACCAGAACTACCATTATCATCATTATCATAATATCCATTATTATCCGTTATTATCATTACAATTATTAATATCACCTTCATCATCATCATTGTTAATACTATTATCATTACTATTATTATCATATTATTGTTATTATTATCACCTATTGTTGTTGCTATCATCAAGATTATCCCTATCATCATTGTTATCATTCTTCTTGTTCTTCCTTTCCTTCTATTTCCTTTTTACCATTACAGTCATAATCATCACCATACAACAAAAGCTATGACAGTGATAATCATTATCATCATATTCAGATTATCATTTCTAATATGGCTATCATCATCATTATCATTTCCATTAGTAGTAATAATAGTGTCATTTCTATAATGAATATTCATCGTCTCTTTTACTTTCTTCTCATCATCACTTTTCATATTTTTATTATCATCACCATGTCTTATATTCATCCCTAACAATAAACCGAGATAAACAGAATCAAACCAAATAAAACAACAAAAACAAAAAGAAAACAAAGACACATAATCAATAACAAGAACAATAAATAAACAATAAACAATAACAACTAAATAACAATAAACAACTAAAAACAAAAATAGTAACAAAAAACAAAGAAACGTCATTATAAAACAAAAATAACAACAAAAAACAAAGAAACATTATAAAACAAAAACACCAACAAACAACTAGAAACAAAAACAACAGCAAAAACAAATATCAGTATAAAACAAAAAAAAACAACAACACACAACTAGAAACAGCAACAATAAAAATAAAGAAACATCATTATAAAACAAAAACACCACCAAACAAACAACTAAAAAAAAAAAAAAAAAACAACAAAAAACAAAAAAACATCATAATAACACAAAACCACCACCAAACAAGGAACAAAAACAACAACAAACAACAACAAACAAAAACAACACCAAAAACAAAGAAACATCAGTATAACACAAAACCACCACCAAACAACAAAAAACAAAAACACCACCAAACAACAAAACAACAAAAAATAAAAACAACAACAAAAACAAAGAAACATCATCATAACACAAAACCACCACCAAACAACAAAAAACAAAAACACCACCAAAATACAAAAAACAAAAACAACAAAAAACAAAGAAACATCCACATAACACAAAACCACCACCAAACAACCAAACACCAAAAACACCACCAAACAACAAAACAACAAAAAATAAAAACAACAACAAAAACAAAGAAACATCACCATAACACAAAACCACCACCACCCAACCAACAAAACAACCAAAAACCAAAAACACCACCACCACCACCACCAAAACAAAACCAAAGCAACATCCACCAGAATCCCAGAATCCCACACAGGCAGCCCTCTCGCATCTCCAGGTTAATGATCGACTAATGACATCCCATTACAGGACCGAAGGGCGGCTGCCATCTGATACCTGTTATCGGCTGCTCTTATGAAGGTTCTCGAAGGGCCTGCCAATTTTTGGATTTTTTTTTTTTTTGTTATTTTGTTATTTTATTATTTGATGTTCTTGGCTATTGTTGATATGATGGTCATGATGGTGATAGGGGGTGATTCAGGTGGTGGTGGTGTGGTGATGATGATGGTAGGGATAAGGGTGATGATAATGATGATGATGATGATAGTGAGGAGGATTAAGGTGGTGATGTTAATTGGGGTGATAATGATGGTAGGGATAAGGGTGATGATGATGATGATGATGATAGTGAGGAGGATTAAGGTGTGATTTTAATTGTGTTGATAATGAGGGTAGGGATAAGAGTGATGGTCATGATGGTGATAGTGAGGGTGATTAAGGTGGTGGTGTTAATTGTGGTGATGATGATGGTAGGGATAAGGTGATATTAATGGTGATGATGATTGTTGTTGGTGTAGTGATTGGTATAGTGATAGTGATGATTTTGATTGTTATGATGATTGTAATGATGGTAATTGTGATGTTGATGATGATAACGATGATGGTAATAATGATGATGATAATAATAATTATATTGATAATAACAATACTGTTAACAATAATGATAATGATGATTAAGATATTGGTAACCTTATCATCACCATCATTATCAATATATCATGATTATCATTTCTAACATGGTTATCATCATCATTATCATTTCCATTAGTAGTAATAATAGTGTCATTTCTACAATGAATATTCATCGTCTCTTTACTTTCTTCTAATCATCATATTATATTCTCATTATCATCACCATGTCTCATATTCATCACTAACAATAAACCGAGAGAAACAGAATCAAACCAAACCAAACAACAAAAACAAAAACAAAAACAAAACAGAGACACATGATGAACAACAAAACATCAACAAACAACTAGAAGCAACGTAACAAAAATATAGAAACATCATTATAAAACAAAAACGCCAACAAACAAGTACAATCAACAATAAAAACAAAGAAACATCAAAATAAAACAAAAACACCAACAAACAACTAGAAACAAAAACAACCACAAAAAAACAGAGCAACATCATCATAACCCAAAAACACGAACAAACAACTAAAAACCAAAACACCAACAAAAAACAAAGAAACATCATCATAACACAAAACCACCACCAAACAGCAAGAAACAAAAACACCACCAAAATACTAGAAACAAAACAACCTGCATAAAAAAGAACAAAAAGAAACATCATCAACACAATACCACCAAACAACCAAACAACCAAAAAGACAAAAACCAAAAACACCACCACCAACAACAAAAACAAAGAAACATCATCATAACACCCAAACAATAAAACAAATAAAAACAGCAAAAAACAAAGAAGCATCATCATAACACAAAACCACCACCAAACAGCACGAAACAAAAAACAATAAAGCATAACCATAACACAAGACCACCACAAAACAACCAAAAAAAACAAAAACCAAAAACACCACCACCACCACCAACAACAACAACAAACAAAGAAACATCATAAAACAAAAACTCAAACAAACAACTAGAAACAAAAACAAAACAACGAAAAAATAAAAAACATCATAAAACAAAAACCACAAAAAAAAAAAAAAAAAAAAAAAAAAAAAAAAAAATCACCATAACACAAAACCACAACCAAACAACCAAACACCAAAAACACCACCACCACCAAAACAAAACCAAAGCAACATCCACCAGAATCCCAGAATCCCACACAGGCAGCCACCTCGCATCTTCAGGTTAATGATCGACTAATGACATCCCATTACAGGACCGAAGGGCGGCTGCCATCTGATACCTGTTATCGGCTGCTCTTAGGAAGGTTCTCGAAGGGCCTGCCAATTTTTGGATTTTTTTTTTTTTTGTTATTTTTGTTTATTTTATTATTTGATGTTCTTAGGCTGTGATATGATGGTAATGATGGTGATAGGGAGGGTGATTAAGGTGGTGATGTTAATTGTGGTGATGATGATAGTAGGGGTAAGGGTGATGATAATGGTGATGATGATTGTTATTGGTGTAATGATAGTGACAATTTTAATTATTGTGATGATAGTAATGATGGTGATGATGATGATAACGATGATGGTAATAATGATACTGATGATAACAATACTGTTAACAATAATGATAATGATGATTAAGATAATGGTAACTATTATCATCACCATCATTATCATCATTAATAATGATAATGATATCAAAACCGTTGATAATGATTCTACTGATATATCGTCTGTTGTAAACATAGTAAATCAGATCATATATATAATATATTTTTATATCCTCCGACAGATGAAAAACTTTAAAAAAATGTCACGACTTATATTTTTAGTTATTAGTGTGAATGTGTTTTATCATCTCTGTGTTTAAACTTTACTGTGTCTATCTACTTCTGTTGTTTCTACTATCACTACTAGTTATCCTTAAAGTTATTTTAATTGATATCATCGTTATCATTGCTATTATCATCATCATCATCATTATTATCGTTACATTACTATTATCATTATTATTATCGTTATCCTTACCATCATTATAATAATTATCAGTGTCATTATCAATACCATCATCTTCACCATCATTATCCCTATCACCACCACCATCATCATCACCACCACCACCATCATCCGCGTTATCATTACTATCATTATTAGTACCTACTAAAACCATTGAGTTATCGAAGCAAAAGTTTTATCACAATAAAGAAATGGATGGGAGGAAAAGCCGCTGGAGGCCCCAGCGAAATGGGCTTCCACAAGGTTCGGTCCTGGCCCCACTCCATTTCAATATATATTCCAATGACCAGCCTCAACCCCCGGATGTCAACAGATTCATCTATGCTGACGATCTTTGTTTGGCAACGCAGGCTAAAGACTTCAATACTATTGAGAACACACTAACCAATGCCCTAAATAGTTACTCTGAGTACTATACCAGGTGGACTCTCAGCTTTAAGGCCCATGTAGACAAACTAAAATTTAAAATCTCAGCACGAAACAATTTACTCAGAAAACTAACAACCACGAAATGGGTGGACAGACCCAGACGCCCTTAAACAGACAGCACTGGCCCTGGTTTACTCAGCTGCAGAGTACTGTGCTCCTGTGTGGGCTCGCTCTTGTCACGCACATAAATTAGATCCTGTGTTAAATGAAGCCTGTAGAATCATCACAGGCACACTCAAAGCAACCCCTTTACCATCACTCTACCGTTTGGCCAGTATCGCACCATCTTCAATTGGGAGGGACATTGCGTCGGGCAGAGAAAAATCAAAGCAAT
>BOPN01000727.1:358919-361419 GCA_017312705.2 Penaeus japonicus | reverse complement strand
ATGATAATGATGATGATGATGATAGTGAGGAGGATTAAGGTGGTGATGTTAATTGGGGTGATAATGATGGTAGGGATAAGGGTGATGATGATGATGATGATGATAGTGAGGAGGATTAAGGTGTGATTTTAATTGTGTTGATAATGAGGGTAGGGATAAGAGTGATGGTCATGATGGTGATAGTGAGGGTGATTAAGGTGGTGGTGTTAATTGTGGTGATGATGATGGTAGGGATAAGGTGATATTAATGGTGATGATGATTGTTGTTGGTGTAGTGATTGGTATAGTGATAGTGATGATTTTGATTGTTATGATGATTGTAATGATGGTAATTGTGATGTTGATGATGATAACGATGATGGTAATAATGATGATGATAATAATAATTATATTGATAATAACAATACTGTTAACAATAATGATAATGATGATTAAGATATTGGTAACCTTATCATCACCATCATTATCAATATATCATGATTATCATTTCTAACATGGTTATCATCATCATTATCATTTCCATTAGTAGTAATAATAGTGTCATTTCTACAATGAATATTCATCGTCTCTTTACTTTCTTCTAATCATCATATTATATTCTCATTATCATCACCATGTCTCATATTCATCACTAACAATAAACCGAGAGAAACAGAATCAAACCAAACCAAACAACAAAAACAAAAACAAAAACAAAACAGAGACACATGATGAACAACAAAACATCAACAAACAACTAGAAGCAACGTAACAAAAATATAGAAACATCATTATAAAACAAAAACGCCAACAAACAAGTACAATCAACAATAAAAACAAAGAAACATCAAAATAAAACAAAAACACCAACAAACAACTAGAAACAAAAACAACCACAAAAAAACAGAGCAACATCATCATAACCCAAAAACACGAACAAACAACTAAAAACCAAAACACCAACAAAAAACAAAGAAACATCATCATAACACAAAACCACCACCAAACAGCAAGAAACAAAAACACCACCAAAATACTAGAAACAAAACAACCTGCATAAAAAAGAACAAAAAGAAACATCATCAACACAATACCACCAAACAACCAAACAACCAAAAAGACAAAAACCAAAAACACCACCACCAACAACAAAAACAAAGAAACATCATCATAACACCCAAACAATAAAACAAATAAAAACAGCAAAAAACAAAGAAGCATCATCATAACACAAAACCACCACCAAACAGCACGAAACAAAAAACAAAAAAGCAAAACCATAACACAAGACCACCACAAAACAACCAAAAAAAACAAAAACCAAAAACACCACCACCACCACCAACAACAACAACAAACAAAGAAACATCATAAAACAAAAACTCAAACAAACAACTAGAAACAAAAACAAAACAACGAAAAAATAAAAAACATCATAAAACAAAAACCACAAAAAAAAAAAAAAAAAAAAAAAAAAAAAAAAAAAAAAATCACCATAACACAAAACCACCAACCAACCAAACAACCAAACACCAAAAACACCACCACCACCAAAACAAAACCAAAGCAACATCCACCAGAATCCCAGAATCCCACACAGGCAGCCACCTCGCATCTTCAGGTTAATGATCGACTAATGACATCCCATTACAGGACCGAAGGGCGGCTGCCATCTGATACCTGTTATCGGCTGCTCTTAGGAAGGTTCTCGAAGGGCCTGCCAATTTTTGGATTTTTTTTTTTTGTTATTTTGTTATTTTATTATTTGATGTTCTTAGGCTGTGATATGATGGTAATGATGGTGATAGGGAGGGTGATTAAGGTGGTGATGTTAATTGTGGTGATGATGATGGTAGGGGTAATGGTGATGATGATTGTTGTTGGTGTAGTGACTGGTATAGTGATAGTGATGATTTTGATTGTTATGATGATAGTGATGATGGTGATGATGATGGTGATGATGATAACGATGATGGTAATAATGATGATAATGATAAAAATAATAATACTGATGATAACAATACTGTTAACAATAATGATAATGATGATTAAGATAATGGTAACTATTATCATCACCATCATTATCATCATTAATAATGATAATGATATCAAAACCGTTGATAATGATTCTACTGATATATCGTCTGTTGTAAACATAGTAAATCAGATCATATATATAATATATTTTTATATCCTCCGACAGATGAAAAACTTTAAAAAAATGTCACGACTTATATTTTTAGTTATTAGTGTGAATGTGTTTTATCATCTCTGTGTTTAAACTTTACTGTGTCTATCTACTTCTGTTGTTTCTACTATCACTACTAGTTATCCTTAAAGTTATTTTAATTGATATCATCGTTATCATTGCTATTATCATCATCATCATCATTATTATCGTTACATTATTATCGTTATTATTATATGATTTATCCTTACCATCATTATAATAATTATCAGTGTCATTATCAATACCATCATCTTCACCATCATTATCCCTATCACCACCACCATCATCATC
>BOPN01000727.1:336419-338919 GCA_017312705.2 Penaeus japonicus | reverse complement strand
ATCTCTCTCTCTTTCTCTATTTTTGTTTCTCTCTCTCTTTCGCTTTCTTTCTCTCTCTCTCCATCTACCTATCTATCTTTATGTCTTTCCACCCCCTCTCTCTATCTCTCCATCTATCTATCTATCTCTCCGTCTATCTACATATCTATCTTCTTCTCTCTCTCTTCCTACCCACCCCACCCCCTCCCCCCACCCACCCACCCACTTTCCCGCTCTCTCCTCCCCCTCCCCCTCTCCCCCCCACCCCAACCCCGTCCAGTCGAATCAGCCCCAAATGCAATAAGCCAATTCAAATATTCAAAACCGCTTTGCGATCAAATCCGCTACGAAAGAGTTAACCGTTTATCGCGATAAGCTTACTCTCCCCTTAAGCGAGATGATCTCCTCTCTGAATGCGAGATCAAGAGAGTTGAGTCCCGATTAAGAGGGGTTCATTATTAACAGGATTTATTCGGCTATGTTTGGATTCTTCTGATTCCTAGAAAGAGGAGAAGCTGACTGTTTAAACTGTGTGTGTGTGTGTGCGCATGTATGAATATACATATATGTGTATGCACACACACACACTCACACACACACACATACACATATGTATATATATATATATATATATATATATATATATATATTATATATATATATATATATATATATATATATATATATATATATATATGCATATATATATTTATATATATATATATATATATATATATATATATATATATATATATATATATATATATATATATATATATATATATATATATATATATATATATATGTATATATATATATATATATATATATATATATATATATATATATATATATATTTATATATATATATATATATATATATATATATATATATATATATATTATATATATATATATATATATATATATATACATATATATATGTACATATCTATACATATCTATAAATCTCTATCTATCTATCTATCTTTCTATATATATTTGTATATATATACATACATACATATATACATATATATATAGTGCTACGCCAGTGGGTCTTTGTCTCTGTGTAAACATGTGTCAACAGGATAACATGATGCAAGGGTCGGGGCGAGAGGAGCGGAGGAACAAAAACAGGACAGACGCAGTTTGGTGCTTCTGCTGTGAAGACCTCCCAAGTGCCCTTGTGACCTGAGATACCTTGTGTTGCACTGGTATAAGCCTGTATTGTGCTGTGTGATGTGCTGGTTCCCCCCTATATTGTGCCCATAGATTAGTGTACTTGTGAAGAACTACAGTAGTGTCAATAAAGGATACACTGTTATTGTGTGTTTACTTCGTGCCCTGCCTCCCCTCGTGGTATTTTCCCTCGTGGTGTTCTGGAACGCTGTGGTGTTCGGTGCCTCTTGGAGCTGTTCAGTGTTCACGACCCTGTGGTTAGCCTAGTCATCCTAGTGTTGGTGGGTGAGAGGTGGGGTGACCGGCGCAACAATATATATATATGTATATATATATATATATATATATATATATATATAAATATATATTGTGTGTATGTGTATCATCTTCCTCACGACAAAGGAAGATGAAGGAACAGGAACAGGAACACTGCACAAGGGAGCCACGAACTATCCAAAGTCACAGTGGCTAATCATTGATATGACCAGATATCTGTTGCATATATAGCTACCTCTATAATAATTATGTACTATATCTTGATGTGCAGTAAAACTTAAATGCCTTCGTAATGTCCCTTTGTTTTTCTGTGTCTCCCTTTGTTATTTTGTTTTCAGAAATAACATGTTATTTCCGAAGATATGATATGTTATTTCTGAAGCCGGAATAATTCTGAACGCGTAAATAACATCTATTGTGTTTTGAAAATTATTCAGTCTCATTTTTACCTTTTTTTCTAGATTTGTTATAATGAAGTCTGTTCACCTTTCAAATCCCAATATATTCTTTACATCTATTATATATATAATGAACCTATTTCTTGCAACACCGAACAATTACACCAAATATATTCTTTGCAACAATTAAGAGACATAAAGAACTCAACCCATTTATAAAAACTTCAAAATTATATAGCCAACACATTACTTACAACATCTGTCCCCAGACCATCCAAAGAATGAAATAGATATAAACTTTTTGTAACACCCTGTATGCCGAGAGAATGGATTTTCTTCTGTTTTTCCCCCTTTTTCGTTTATTATTTTTTTGTCTTTACCCCCTTTTTCTATTTCTTCTTTTTTCTATTCTTCCTTTCATCTTTTTCCCCCCTTTTTTCTATCCTTTCTGTCCCTATTCCTTTTTTCTTTTATCTTTTCCCTTCTTTTATTCGTATTGTTTTTCAGTTTCCTAACCTTTGCTGTGTTACTTTTCACGGTCCGGCTGACGTGAGCGAGACACCTGCCACTCTCTTTGGGTTCGAGTAGGGAAAGGTGACACCGGAAGGAGAGGGGGGGGGGGGGGGAGGAGGGTAGGGGGAGGGGAGGAAAGGGACGGGAGGAAG
>BOPN01000727.1:258919-261419 GCA_017312705.2 Penaeus japonicus | reverse complement strand
ACGCACGCACATCACTTCAACGCGATATCGAAAGGTCATGTATGGCATTTAGGATTCACCGCACACACGTCACGGGACGTTTACAGAAGCGGCCTAGTCACTCGAGCGGATGAACGAGAGATGAATGACGAAGCATCACACACACCCCTCTCCTCCCCTCTCTCCTCCCCCCCTCTTCTCCTCCCCTCTCTCCCTCTTCTCTTCTCTCCCTCTTCTCTTTCCTACGTCTCCTCCCCTCTCTTCCCTCTCTCCTCTTTTCTTTCCTCCCTCTCCTCCCCTCTCTCCCTCTTCTCTTTTCTCCCTCTCCTCCCCTCTTCTCTCCCTCTTCTCTTTCCTCCCTCTTCCCTTTCTCCCTCTTTTCTTTCCTACCTCTCCTCCCCTCTTCTCTCCCTCTTCTCTTTCCTCCGTCTCCTCTCCTCTCTCCCTTCTTGTTTCTCCTCCCACTTCTCCCCTCTCTCCCTCTTCTCTTTCCTTCCTCTCCTCCCCTCTCTCCCTCTTCTCTTTCCTCCCTCTCCTTCCCTCTCTCCTCTTTTTCTTTCCTCCCTCTCCTCCCCTCTTTCCCTTTTCTCTTTCCTCCCTCTCCTCCCCTCTCTCCCTCTTCTCTTTCTTTCCTCTCCTCCCCTCTCTCCCTCTTTTCTTTCCTCCCTCTCCCTTTTCCTCCCTCTTCTCTTTCCTCCGTCTCCTCCACTCTCTCCCTCTTCTCTTTCCTCCGTCTCCTCCCCTCTCTTCCTTTTCTCTTTCCTCCCTCTTCTCTTTCCTCCCTCTCCTCCCCTCTCTCCCTCTCCCCCTCCCCGATCCTTCTTATTGCCCTCTCTCTCCTCCCATTCCCCCATTCCTCCATTCTCTTCCCCCACCTTCTCCTGTCCTCACTTCCCCCTCCTACTGCTCTCCCCCTACACCCCTCCTCGTCCCCCTTCCATCCACTCCCCCTCGCCCCCTCCCCTTCTCTCCTTCTATCCACTCCCCCTCGCCCCCTCCCCTTCTCTCCTTCTATCCACTCCCCCCTTCCTTCTCCCCCTTCCATCCACTCCCCCCTCTCCCCTCCCCTCCCTTGGGTCTCCTCTCCCAGGACATGGGAGAGCTATACAAACGCTGATGGGCCGTGACTTCCACATACATTCCTTCGACGGTTTCTTCTTCTTCCTCCTCTTCTTCCCCTTCTTCTTCTTCTTCTTCTTCGTCCTCTTCTTCTTCTTCTTCTTCTTCTTCTTTGTCCTCTTCTTCTTCTTCTTCTTCTTGATTTTTGCCCTAAGTGATTTATTTTCTCTTTTCTTTTGTCTTTTGTCAGCTTTTTTTTATATCTTGTAGCGTCTTTCTTATAGTTCTTTTAGTTCCATTTTTTTCTACACCTTCTCCCCTATCTTATTCTTTCTCTCTCCTTCTCTTTTTTCTCATTCTCCCCCATCTCTCTCTGACTCTCTGTCTCTCTCTCTCTCCCTCTCTCACTCTCTGTCTCTCTCTCTCTCTCTCTCTCTCTCTCTCTCTCTCTCTCTCTCTCTCTCTCTCTCTCTCTCTCTCTCTCTCTCTCTCTCTCTCTCTCTCTCTCTCTCTCTCTCTCTCTCTCTCTCTCTCTCTCTCTCTCTCTCTCTCTCTCTCTCTCTCTCTCTCTCTCTCTCTCTCTCTCTCTCTCTCTCTCTCTCTGTGTCTCTCTCTCTCTCTCTCTCTCTCTCTCACTCTCTCTCTCTCTCTCTGTCTCTCTCTCTCTCCGGAACCACATTGTCTCTCTCACTCACACACATGCAAACCAATGCAAGTGCCCATCCTAAAACATTGCATGCAACCCCGAATTGCGAAACTCAAACTGTTTTCCCACGTTGCTCTACCGGGGAAATCAACAAGCGTGAGGAAACTCTACGGGAATTTCTCTAGAAAAAAAACATTTCAGAAAAGAGGAAGAGGAAGAGGAGGACGAGGGACGGAGAGGAGGGTGGGAATAGGGGGGATGGGAGGAGGAAGAGGAAGAGGAGGAGGAGAGGAAGTGTAGAGAAGTTGGAGGATGCTGTGAAGGAGGAGGAGGAAGAAGAAGATGACGGGAGGGAGGGGTAGTAAGAGGGAGTAGAGAAGTTGGAGGAAGGAGGAGGAGGAAGAGAAGGAGGAGGAGAAGAAATAGGTGAAAAAACGAAAATGGCAAACGCAAAAAAGAAGATGGAAAAACTAGGAAGATGAAAAAAAATAAGAGGAGATGAAAAGAGATGGAGGGGGGAATAAGAGGGAAAAAAAGAAAGAGGGAGAAAAAAAATAGGAAGAGACAAAAATAAAGAGAAAAATAAAGTGGGGAATAAAGAAAGGGGGAGAGAAAGAAAGAGGGAAAGAAAAATAAATTGAGAGAAAGGGAGATTTAGAGAGAAAGAGAGAGACAGAGAGAGAAAGCAAGAGGAAAAGAAAGAGCAAAGGTGAAGGCATGGGGAGGGCGTGTAGCATGTGACTAACCAAATTGCCTGATGCAAATGAACAGCTTTAGCTAATTAAGGATTCTCTTCATCCTTAGAATCCGTCTTTA
>BOPN01000727.1:251419-253919 GCA_017312705.2 Penaeus japonicus | reverse complement strand
ACTCTCTCTCTCTCTTTATCTCTCTCTTTTTCTTTCTCTCTCTGTCTCTCTCTCTCTCTCTCTCTCTCTCTCTCTCTCTCTCTCTCTCTCTCTCTCTCTCTCTCTCTCTCTCTCTCTCTCTCTCTCTCTCTCTCTCTCTATATATATATATATATATATATATATATATATATATATATATATATATAAATATATATATACACACACACACACACACAGACACACACACACACCTATATATATGTATATACATACATACATACATACATACATACATACATATATATATATATATATATATATATATATATATATATATACATATATATTCATATATATGTTTATCTACATATATAAAGGAGAGAGAAACAAAGATAGAAACGCATATGGCTTCCCCGCCAGGTCGAATAGAAACCGCCAGGTGACCGAAATGACCTGGTTTCTTATCAATCCTCGACCAAGGGATCTCCCCCCTCCCCCCCCTGCGGTCAATACTGCATGAGACGCCGACCACTGTGGGTCATGCAAGGTCCGAGCTCATGACATCCGGACGGACAACAAACCTAAGACTATTTGCATGACCACTGGATCCCTTTTTCCTATATCTTCTCTTTCATGACTATTGCCATGCACCCCCTCCCTACCAGGTCTGTACTTGACTCTTGCCACCCCTTCCCGTCATGCATCACCTCTCCCTCTCTACCCCCTCCCTCCCCCTCCACCCCTCTAACACTTTGGACTCCCCCCTCCCTTCCCTCCCCCTCCCCTGGCCCTCTCTTTTCTTTCCCTCTCTTTCGTCTCTTAGCCCCCTCCCCCCCCCCTTTCCTAACGTCATGCATTTCACCTCCCTCCCCCTCCCCCTCCCCCTTTCCCTTCCTTCTCCCCACCCTCCTCTTCTAAGTTTCTAATAACGATCGATAGAGATATGTATAGACAGCTAGGGTCATATAAATATATTTAAAAATAGGAAAAGCGATAGATAGATAGATAGATAGATAGAGATAAATAGAAGAAGAGAAAGAGAGAGAGCGAATGGGGGGGGGGTAGGGCAGAAGCAGAAAACGACAAGGAAATACGAACAAGATACCAGGGATCACAAATAACCAAACAAACAAATCAACTAATCCACTCCCCCACCCAGTCTAAAAAGAAAACATAATAAAAAGTAAATAATCAGGTAAACAAACAAATAACGAACCGGATGAATAAATCAAATGGACAATAAAATACAATCCCCCTCATACGGCATCATCGACAAATGTTGCCGTCACGAGGTCATTCACAAAACCTACAAACATTGTCATCCGGGTCTTTTCAGTAACTCGTCTCTTTGGGGACAGAAATTTACGTCTCAAGGAATTTCTCAGGAAAAGAACTTCTGTTATTTCGTCTGTTCTCATGTTATTGTTGTTATCAAATAGTGAAAATATTATAATTACTATTTGCATCATCATTTTTTTTCATAAAGGTATTGAACCTGATTATATCATTATGACGAGACTAATACTAAATCACTGAAATAATACTCGGAAGTAATAAAAACGTCAGATAAGTTTTGGAATATCTGTAAATTTGCAACAACTTTTCCCTCTGTAACTGCCATGTCGTTGCGGAATATGTTGCATCTTTCGTCTCGTTGCAAGGAAACATTTTGCCTTTCTGATTTCGGCGTAAAGTCTCTCTGGTTAACAAGACTTTACAGTTGCAATATCAACATACCTGCAAGCATACGTATTTTTTTATGCCTATGCTTACTTAGTATATCCAACCTCGAGCTCTTTCTGTTCCTCTCTATCTTTCTCTCTTCTTCCTTCCATCTTTATTGTTCTTCTCATCCTATTCTGTCTTTGTATCTATCTGTTTCTGTCTCTTAATATTCTCCTCTGTATTAATGTCTCTGTTTCTCTCTTCTTTTCACCTCTCTCTCTCTCTCTCTCTTTTTCTCTCTCTCTCTCCTTCCCTCCCTCCTCTCTCTCTCTCCTTTCCTATTCTCCCTTTCCCTCTCTCTCTCTCTCTTTTATTCGCTCTCTTCCTCTACGTTTATCATACCCTTTTATCTCATTCTTTTTGGTCTTTCTCTTCTTCCTGTTTTATTTATCATTTCTCTTATTCCTTATTCTCTCTTTCATCTCTTCCTACGTCCTCTATCTTCCATCTCCTTCCCTCTCGTTCCTTCCCCCTCCCTCTCTTCCATCTCCTTCACTCTCACTTCTCCATCTTCTCTTTTTTCGCTCCTTCCTCTCTCTCTTCCATCTACGTTTCTCTCTCTTTTCTTCTCCTCTCTCTTCTATCTGTCCCATCTCCTTCCCTTTCTATTACCCTCTCATTCCTTCCCTCTCTCTTCCAACTCCTTTCATCTATGTTTCCCTCTCATTCCTCTCTCTCTCTTCCATCTCTCCCTCTTTCCCATCTCCTTCCCTTTCTATTGTCCTCTCATTCCTTCCCCTCCCTCTTCCATCTATGTTTCCCACTCCTTCCTTCCTCTCTCTCTCTCTCTCTC
>BOPN01000727.1:243919-246419 GCA_017312705.2 Penaeus japonicus | reverse complement strand
CTCTCTCACCCCCACACCCCTCCCCTTCACACAAAGATAGATAAATATATTGATATTGACAATTAGAACGAAACAAAAAGTTGATAATCATATAGACAATGAAGCGACAAAAAGGGTAGATGACACGATAAAATTATACATATTCATCTGCAATTCCTACTTTCATATCAACACTCGAAAATTTATATATTTGTTTGTTTCTTTCTCGCAACCTGAGAGTGACGTAACATAAATTCACCGCCAAATTAATCGATCATCAATTTAACTAACGAGCAAAGATTATTTGTCATTCACAATGTGTTTAGTCATGGGGTTTGCCTATGCATTATTTACATAACTTCCGGTGTTAGGCTGAGTGCAGGGGGGTAGGTTGGGGGGGGGGGGGGGGGAGGGGGTAACATGCTGTGAAAATAGGATTTTCATATGAATTTTGATTACGTGATTTTGAGTTACGTGATTTTCTTTCTTTGTAAAGAGAGAAAATGAAAGGAAGGGAGGGAGAGTGGAATGGAGTGGGAAAGCGAGGGAAAGAAATAGGAAGTGTGGGACGGTGGGACGGAAGAAAGAAGACGGAGAGAGGGAAGGAGAAAGAGAAAGAGAGAGAAAGAGAGAAAGAAAGAGAGAGAGAGAGAGGGAGAGCGAGAGAGAGAGAGAGAGAGAGAGAGAGAGAGAGAGAGAGAGAGAGAGAGAGAGAGAGAGAGAGAGAGAGAGAGATTAATCGATTTGTGTATGCGGAAATGTAAAGAGAGAGAAAGGAGGGCATATAATATAGAATTAAACAGTTCAAAGAGGAAAAAAAAGAATGAGCAGAAAAGAATGAAAAGACAAAGAAATTGAAAATGAAGTAGAAGAAGAGGAAGGAGAAGAAAACGAAGAAGGAGAAGAAGAAGAAGAAGAAAAATGAGAAGAAGAAACAGAAGAAGAAGAAAAAGACGAAGGTGAAGAAGAAGGGGGAGAAAAGAAGGATAAGAAGAAGAAGAAGAAAATGAAGAAGAAATAGAAGAAAACAGAGAAGAAAAAGAAATAGAAGAATAAGAAAAAAATGAAAGGAGAAGAAGAAAAAAAGAATGCGAAGAAGAAACAGAAAGAAAAAGAAGAAGAAAAAAGAAGAAGCAAGAAGGTTAATTCATTTCAACCAACGAAGTTAAGTAGGCAAAGATAAGCTAAAGTCAGCGAGTTCATCGAACTTTGGAATGAAATCAATGTCCAGCCATTATGTCCAATGGAGGAAATTTCTTTAGTCATTTGCACAAGATTCATGGTGAGTCAACACTGCAACTCGGTTTTATGCAATCACTGGCCTCAGGGTATTGATAATGTGGGTTGTGATATGTTTATTAGCATTGCTTGTTTAATTCGTGTGTTGTTTTTATTGACATGCTGAGGTGGACTTCAATTTGTGGTTTACATTTAGAAAAGTATGCTTCAGTATGTATGTTACTATTAATGTTTTAGAAAAATATCATTTATTTTTGTGTTTATTATGCTAAAGTGTAATTCAATTCAAATATACAATAATACATACATCCCTATTACTACATTACTAACATTACAAACCCATTCTATACATCACATTTACTACAATAAAGATAAACAACACATACACTACCACCCTAAAAAAGGTGTATACATCAACAAATATACAACTATCACCAAATACCATATCACCATACAAGAATATTCTTCCCTGACACTATTACTAAATACCATATCACCATACAAGAATATTCTTCCCTGCCACTATTACCAAATACCATATCACCATACAAGAATATTCTTCCCTGCCACTATTACCAAATACCATATCACCATACAAGAATATTCTTCCCTGCCACTATTACCAAATACCATATCACCATACAAGAATATTCTTCCCTGACACTATTACCAAGACCACACAACAGACATACCTCCTTCAAGAAGCCTGCAAGACGTAAAAAACTTTGCAAATGAAGAGATTCTTTGCAAGTGGACCAGGAACGCAAGAGTAGATTCCAGAACACAGAATTAGTCACTGTTATTAGTATTTTTAGTTTTATTATAGTTATCATTATTGTTGTTGTTGTTGTTATTATCGTTGATGTTATTGTTATTATCATTATTCTTTGTACTATAGTTTCTTTATTGTTATGATGATTATTATCATTATCATTATTATTATCGTGATAATAGTAATAATAATGATGATGATAATAATGATTATTATCATTATTTTCATTATTATTTTTATTATCATCAATATTATTATTATCATTATCATCATTATTATCACTATGAATGTTATCATTATTATCATTATCCTCATTATTATCAACATTATCTTTTTTGTTGTTGTTGTTTAATAGTCAAAGGTGAAATGTAGAAATATTTTGTGTTTAGAAGAAAATATTTATCCATATGAGTATTCCCTGAGCTGGATATGTTGTTATGGTTAAGGTACATTTTCGAATTTTATTATGTGTGGATATACTAGTGTTGCTGCAGGGACACACACACATGT
>BOPN01000727.1:228919-231419 GCA_017312705.2 Penaeus japonicus | reverse complement strand
GATTACGCTTCAAGGTGTTTAAACTCCCTTTCTGAAGTGTCGGATCCTTTGCGGCTCCGTTTAGCGCGTTTATACACTTCGTTTATTCCCGCGGATGCCTCGCGTAACAGAGCGGATATATATAGTGTGTGGTGTGTTTGTGTGCGAATCATAGACATGTGCACCATGTATTTGATACGTAAATTAATTCATGCATGCGTACGTATATATCTAAGTGTGTGTGCAATTGTAGTATCACACACACACGCACGCACGCACACACACACACACAATAATCATCGGTAATAAAAATAAAAATGAAAATAAATTGGAATAAAATTTTGGATGATTCAGGCAAATTAAAAATATAAAGAAATAATAGAGGAAAACATCACAAACGAAAGTGTAAAAGTGTTGTCAGAGCAGATGTTGTCAGAACGTGTTGTCAGAGATTTTCTGCTTTTACCGTGTCTCATTCGTTATGGACTTTTTATTTTATTTATCTTTTCATTTTTGCTTGTTTTGTGTCTGGTTTCTCTCTCTCTCTCTCTCTCTCTCTCTCTCTCTCTCGCTAACTACCCTTCGCTGCATCCCTCCGTCTATCTATTCCTCTCTACCTCCCTCTTTCTTCCTCTTCATTTTTTTCCGTACATCCCTATCCCCTTCACCATCCTTCGCTCTTTCCCTCTTTCTCGCTCTCTCTCTCTCTCTTTCACTATTTCTCTCTTCCTTGTTCTTTTTCTCTCCCTCTCTCCCCACTTTCTTGCTCTCTTTCTCTCTCTTTCACTTTCTCTCTCTCTCTCTCTCTCTCTCTCTCTCTCTCTCTCTCTCTCTCTCTCTCTCTCTCTCTCTTCCTCCTTCCCTCCTTCTCCCTCTCCCCCCTCGCTGTCATGCTCTTGTCACCCATGAAATATGACAGTACACAGGGAAAAAAAAGAGAGATGAAAAGTGTGAACCTGGATTTTGTTTCTTGTTTTCATTGGCGTATTTGCATAGATATACATACATGTATTCAATGTCATACACAAAGGGGGAGGGCGAGAGAGAGAGAGAGAGGGAGGGAGAGGGAGAGAGAGAGAGAGAGAGAGAGAGAGAGAGAGAGAGAGAGAGAGAGAGAGAGAGAGAGAGAGAGAGAGAGAGAGAGAGAGAGAGAGAGAGAGAGAGAGATAGAGATAGAGATAGAGAGAGAGAGAGAGAGAGAGAGAGAGAGAGAGAGAGAGAGAGAGAGAGAGAGAGAGAGAGAGAGAGAGAGAGAGAGAGAGAGAGAGAGAGAGAGAGAGAGAGAGAGAGAGAGAGAGAGAGAGAGAGAGAGAGAGAGAGAGAGAGAGAGAGAGAGAGAGAGAGTTAGAGAGAGAAAAAAAGAGAGAGAAAAGAAAGAAAGTAAAGAAAAAAGAGAAAAAGAGAACGAAAAAGCGAGAAGGATAAGGAAGTGAGACTGATTTCACTAGACAGCAGTTGTTGATTTTTTTTTTTTTTCTTTTTTTTTTTTTTTTTTTTTTGTCTTTCTCTCTTTCTTCTCCGTCAGTTTTTTTTTTTCTTTTTTTGTCTCTCTTTCTTTCTTCTCCGTCTGATTATTTGTTTTTGTCTTTATCTGTTTCTCTTTAACTTCTCCATCATTCTATCTTTTTGTATCTCTATCGTTCTCTTCTCTCTTTTAACTTCTTTTTTTTTCTCTGTTCTCCTTTTCAATCTTATCTCTATCTCTCTCTTCTCTCTTTCAACCTCTCTATCTTTTTCTCTCTCAACCTCTCTATCTTTTTCTCTCTCATCCTCTCTATCTTTCTCTATTTCAGCTTCTCTATCTCTCTCTCCTCTCTTTTAACGTATTTATTTTTCTCTCTTCTCTCTACCAACCTCTCTCTCTCTTCTCTCTTCAACCTCTCTATCTCTCTCTTTTCTCTTTTAACTTCTTAATTTCAATCTCTTCTCCTTTTCAATCTTTCTCTATCTCTCTCTTCTCTCTTTCAGCCCCTCTCTCTTCTCTCTACCAACCTCTCTCTCTTCTCTCTTCAACCTCTCTATCTCTCTCTTCTCTCTTTTAACGTATTTATCTTTCTCTCTTTTAACCTCTCAGCCTCTCCATCTTTCTCTTTTTCAATCTCTCTATCTCTCTCTTCTCTCTTTTTAACCTATCTACCTTATTCTCTCTAAACCTACCCATCTTCCTCTCATTCAACTTATCCATCTTTCGCTCTTTTTTTTAAAGCTCTCTATCTCTCTCTTAATCTCTCTCAATCGATCAAATTCTCCTTCTACCTCTCCGTACTTGTACAATCTCTCCTTCCTTATTTCTTCCTGTCCTTCCCTCTTGCTTGCTGCCAAGTCACGGGCCGGCCAGGTAATGTTTCGGCATCCATGATGGAAGAAACACAAAATTATTTATAGTTCTAGCAAGGGATCATACGCCCGTGTTCGAACTTCCGTCACTGGCTTATGTTTCGTTTTATCCCGCCCGTGTAGAGAATTGTATGAGTGTGTTTCAGTATTGATCCGTCATGGCACTTATATGATTAAATAGTTG
>BOPN01000727.1:206419-216419 GCA_017312705.2 Penaeus japonicus | reverse complement strand
TGTCCTGTCATTATCATTATCATTGTTATTATTATTATCATCATTATCATTTTCTTATTCATTCCTATAATTATCATTATCAATGTTATTATTATTATTATCATTATCATCATTATTATTATTATCATCATTATCCCCTGCCCCCCTAAAGAGTGTTCCCTCCCTGCCCTCTTTAAAGTGTATCCCCCCCTGCCCCCTGTTGAGTGTATCCCCCATGCCCCCCTATAGAATATATCCCCCCTGCCCCCCTATAGAGTGTATCTCCCCCTGCCCCCCCCCCATATAGACTGCATCCCCCCTCCTTCCTCCCCTCCCTCCTCCCCTCCTCCCCCCCCCTCCACCATTCCATTATGCGACCCTTTAACCCCTTAAATATGACACAGACTCGCTGGCTCTCGCTACGAACTATGGCTCACGTCACGGGCCAGCCTCGACGTGATTAATCCAGTTTGATTGGCGGCAGGGGTTCATTCGGGAAAGGGGAGGTAGAGGAAGAAGGGAGAGGGAGGAAGGAGGGAGGGGGGGGAGATGGAAGGTGGGAGGGAGGGGGGAGGGAGGGAAGGAGGGAGGGAGGGGGAAGGAGGGAGGGAGGGGAGGGGGTTAGGGAGGGAGGGAGAGGGGGAAGGAGGGAGGGGGGAGGGAAGGAGGGGGGAGGGAGTGGGGAGAGGGAGGGAAGGAGGGAGGGAAGAAGGAAGGGAGGGAGGGAGGGAGGGGGGGAGGGAAGGAGGGGGAGGGAGGGAGGGAGAGGGAGGGAGAGAGGAAGAGAAGGGGAAGGGGAGAGGGGAAGAAGAGGGGGAGGGGGGGAGAGGGAAGAGAAAGGGGATGGGAAGAGGGAAAGAAAATGGGAAGGAGAGAGAAGGAGAGACTGGTCGAGGAGGAGCCTTGAGGGTGAAAAGAGGGAGGCGGAGGGAAGGAAAGAAAAGGAGAAAGGGATAAGAGTGGGAGACAGACACGAACGAAAAAAAACTATAAAAGAGTAAAAGAGAAAGGAGGGAGAAAGAAGGCACAAAGGAGAGTGTAAGAAAAACGAAACTAATAGGGGAGACGAGGGGACATGGGAGGGAGAAAGAGGGGGCAGGGGAGGGAGAAAAAAAGGTACAGGGGAGGGAGAAAGAGGGGACAGGGAGGGATAAAAAGGGGGCAGGGAAGGGAGAAAGAGGGGACAAGGGAGGGAGAAAGAGGGGACAGGGGAGGGAGAAAACGGAGACAGGGGAGGGAGAAAGAGGGGACAGGGGAGGGAGAAAGAGGGGACAGGGGAGGGAGAAAAAGGGGACATGGAAGGGAGAAAGAGTGGACAGGGGAGGGAGAAAGAGGGGACAGGGGAGGGAGAAAGAGGGGACAGGGGAGGGAGAAAGAGGGGACAGGGGAGGGAGAAAGAGGGGACAGGGGAGGGAGAAAGAGGGACAGGGTAGGGAGAAAGAATGGACAGGGGAGGGAGAAAAAGGGTACAGCGGAGGGAGAAAGAGGGGACAGGGAAGGGAGAAAGAAGGGACAGGGGAGGGAGAAAGAGGGGGACAGGGGAGGAAGAAAGAGTGGACATGGAAGGGGGAGAAAGAGGGGGCAGAGGGAGGAAGAAAACAGGGACGGGGGGGAGGGAGAAAGAGGGGAGACAGGGGGGAGAAAACGGAGACAGGGAGGGAGAAAGAGAGACAGGGGGAGGGAGAAAGAGGGGACAGGGGGAGGGAGAAAGGGGGACAGGGAGAGGGAGAAAGAGGGGACATGGAAGGGGAGAAAGGGGGACAGGGGGAGGGAGAAAGGGGGACAGGGGAGGAAAGAGGGGGACAGGGGAGGAGGGAGAAAGAGGGGGGCAGAGGAGGAAGAAACCGGGGGACGGGGGAAGGGAGAAAGAGAGGGCAGGGGAGGGAGAATGAGGGTACAGGGGAGGGAGAAAGAGAGGGCAGGGGAGGGAGAAAGAGGGGGAGGGGAGGGAGAAAGAGGGGGCAGGGGAGGGAGAAAGAGGGGGCAGAGGAGGAAGAAACCGGGGACGGGGGAAGGAGAAAGAGGGGGACAGGGGAGGGAGAATGAGGGTACAGGGAGGGAGAAAGAGGGCAGGGGAGGGAGAAAGGGGGACGGGGGAGGGAGAAAGAGGGGGCAGAGGAGAGGAAACAGGGACGGGGGAAGGAGAAGAGGGGGGACAGGGAGGAGAATGAGGGTACAGGGGGAGGGAGAAAGAGGGCAGGGAGGAAGGGGGACAGGGAGGGAGAAAGAGGGGCAGAGGAGGAAGAAACCGGACAGGGGAAGGAGAAAGAGGGGGGACAGGGGGAGGGAGAATGAAGGTACAGGGGAGGGAGAAGAGAGGGGGCAGGGGAGGAAAAGGGGACAGGGGGAGGGAGAAAGAGGGGGCAGGGAGGAAGAGCCGGGGACGGGGGAAGGAGAAAGAGGGGGACAGGGGAGGGAGAAAGAGGGGACAGGGGAGGGAGAAAGAGGGGACAGGGGAGGGAGAAAGAGGGGACAGGGGAGGGAGAAAGAGGGGGCAGAGGAGGAAGAAACCGGGGACGGGGGAAGGGAGAAAGAGGGGACAGGGGAGGGAGAAAGAGAGGGCGGGGATAAAGGGTTATCCGTCACACAGAAGTCAGAGGAAGTCACCGACCATGAATGTGAATCGATTCGAAACTAATGTCGAAATTATCCGATATGGGATGGAGAGGGGGGAGGGGGAAGGGGGAGGGGGGAAGGGGGAGGGGAGGGGAGTGGAAAAGGGTGAAATGGGATTAGGGAATCAGAGGGAGTGGAGGAGGAGGAGGAGGAGGAGGAGAAAGGAAGCGTGACTGAGATGGGGGGGGGGGGGGATGAAGGGCGGTAGGAGGAAGGAGGAAGCGAGTATGAAGGGGAGATGGGAGGGATGAGGAGGATGAGGATTAGGAGGAAGGAGGACGGAAGGAGGTAGAGAGGGGGAGAGGAGGAGGAAAAGGAAGAGGAGGAGGAGGAGGAGGAGGAGAAAGAGTGGGGAGGAGCGTGACTGTAAAGCTAGGGGTGGGTGGGAGATGAAGCGAGTGAATGGCGGAGAGGAAAGGAGAAGGAATAGCAGGAAGAGTGTATTTGATAAGGGGATGAAGGATGAGGGAAAGGGGAGAGATTGAAGGGTTGGGGGGGGGGTAAGGGATGAGGGATGGAGGTGGAGGAGGAGTAGGAAGAGGAGGAGGAGGAAGAGAAGAGGGGAAAACGTAATTAAGAAGAAAGTGAAAATAAGGACAGGCGATGAGGAAGAGGAAAAGGGAAGAGTAAGGATGAGGAAGAGAAGGAGGAAAGATGATGATCGAGGAGGAAGAGGAGGAAGAGGAGAAGAAAGGGAAAGAGAGGAGGAGAAGAAGTTGGAGGAAGAAGAGAAAGAGGAAGAGGAGGAAGAGGAGAAGGAGATGGGAGGAAGAAGAGAGGGAGGATGGAGGAAGAGAAGGAGGAAGAGGAGGAGAAAGGAAGAAAAGAAGCAGGAAGGAGGAGGAGGAAGGAGGAAGAGAAGGAAGAGAAGGAGGAGTCGGAAGGAGAGGGTGATCGACAATGCTCTTAGTCACTATAATCAAAATTATTAGAATATAAAACAATAAACAATGCAAAGGATATAAAAAAAACAGTTGAGTGGTTATTCTGAAGACAAGAAAAAGAAAGAAAGAAAGAAAAAAAAATCAGTGAGATTGTCTGATCTAACATTTTATGTTTGTAGATCAAGATTAATTAAGGTTTATGCATAAAAAACACATGCAACAAACAGAGATTGAGGCCCAGTCCAGGGTACAAGCAAATAGTGTCGTGGACAGTTTACGTACTGTATTTACATATTGCATAAGTGAATTAAACTAGACTATACATTTTGTAATGCAAGTGTCCCTGCTCGAGTTACTGTATTTTCTCGTGTAGACAAACACACAAACATTTCCTTGTATGTAAAGACATTTTATTTAATTACACATGCGATATGCCATAAAAATGAGTATACCTACATAACAAACAAAAACATTTCATCTCATTTCGATTATAGACCATGGCTAAGTTGTGTTCAATCAGACTATTGTCAACTTTGTCATTAACATTGTCATCTTTTCCCCAACAGAAGGTGACAATCTGCTGACATGACAGGACGCCGGCAAGCTTGACTCTTCATCTCTTGGTGACGTCATGACAAGGTAAGATGGCTGGCTCCCTTTTTTTTTTTTTTTTTTTTTTTTTTCATCGTTAGGATGTGTGATGGCTGGTATAAAGCCTTTAAGGTGTCTTTTAAAAAGTCAGATTATGTTTGATTTGACTTATCGAAAAGGGAGGATATCTTTGATTACGTCATAAAGATCTATATCGTTTTCCTATCGCTTTACTTATGGGGCGATGACGCAATGACTTTTGTTGCAATTCACTTGCGATAAAACCCAATATGTGACAAAAGTCTTTTATTCCCAACGACGTCATATCAAAGGTAAAGCAAGTAAAGCAACCTTTTTTTTATTTTTTTTACCACAAGATATTTTTTCAAAGATAAAGTAACGTTTGGTTTTGTTTACCTCATGACGTCACTTCACAGATAATGGAACCTTTTTATTTTCTTTATCCCACGACGTCTTTCCAAAGGCAAAACGTCCTTGCATAGAAAAATAAATAGTAATTCTCAACGTATCCATTTCAGTAACCAAACAAAAAATCCCAATTATTGACACTATATTACACTTCAGAAAATGAGTTAATTGTTTCGTATATTTCATCGTATATAATTGCATTAATTGTTGAAATAAATCAATGTGTCACATGATGATAATCAATCAAATGATTTGACGATCATTGCATTATCTGTTGCAATATTTATATCACATAGTCGCAACATGATGATCAATATAGCATTCAGGTAAACATTGCCATAATTTGAGTCTTCTGATTATGCAATGATTTAGGAATTTATTGAATTCTGATATTGTGAATTTACATGCAATGATACAGCATCTGCAAGAATATGGAGAGGAAGATGAAATGGGGGAGGGGGGGGGGGACGGGGGGGGGGAGATGCTTGAGATGATGATGGTGAAGATGGTGATGGTGATTGATGGTGATGATGGTGATGATGATTGATGATGATGATGATGATGATGCTAATGATGATGATGAGGATGATGATGATTGTTCTTGATGGTTATGATAATAATAACGATAATAATGATGATTGTTATGGTAATATTGATGATCATGATAATGATAATCGTGATGATAATGGTGGTTGTGATGGATGTGATGTGTTGGAGATGGTTAAAGTGATGATGAGAATGGTGGAAGCGATGATATTGGTGATGGTTATGATGATGATAATTGTGATGATGGTGATTATAGTAAAGATGATAGTGGTGGGGCGGTGAAGGAACTGGGAAAAAAAAGAAAAAAAGAGGAGGGTGAAGAGAGCGAAACGAAGGAGAAGAAAAGGACAAGAAAGAATATGACCAGCAACAGAAATTACTACTACTTCTATTACTACTCTTCCGGCTGCTGAACCGACCAAAACTACGTAACCGCCATTTTCTCTGTAGTCATTTAGTACAATTACTATAGTGTACCACTGCTAGTACTACTACCATCTATATTTTATATAACACACACACACACACACACACACACACACACACACACACACACACACACACACACACACACACACACACACACACACACATATATATATATATATATATATATATATATATATATATATATATATATATATATATATATATATATATATATATATAACTCTTGCAGCGCCGCTTCTGGCTGTATTATTCCTATATCAATATCACTATCACTATCAATATCACCATCATCATCACCATTATTACTACTAACCAATATCATTATCCATTATCATCACTATTAACCGTTATCATCAACAACATCATCACCATTACCATTAACCAACACCATTATCCATTATCATTACCAACATAACCTCACCACCACCACCACTATGATCACCACCACCTGCTTCTTTCTCTTCATCCCTTCCTCTATTTCTTTCCTACTTTCTCTCTCTACACTCCTTCCCTCCCTCCATTGCTTTCTCTCCCTAGCTCCTTCCCTCCCTCGTCCTTTCTTTCTACTTTCTCTCTCTCTGTTTCTTCCTCTCCCTATCCTCTCTATCTCTCTTTCCCCTTCCTCTGTCTATCTCCATTATTCCCTCCCTCCCTTTCTCTATCTCTCTCATTTATCTCTCTATCCCTTCCCTCCCTTCTCTCTCTCTTTTTGCGTTATCCCTTTTCGTTTTGTTATCATTATCACTTAACCTCAATCTCCAGCAGTCATTCTTATTTACCGAAGTCTACCCTTAATTATTTCCTTAAGTTTAGAGAAATAGCCACTAGGTAAACAAATGTATTGACACAACAACAAACAACTATACATAGACAGCAATAATACTGTAGAGTGTAATCGCGTGCGCATCTTTAATTAAATTGAGAGTACTGTACACACAAATCCTTTAAAGTACACACGTCACACAGAATATATATATACAGTTACACGTGCAATGTTTTTTTTTTCTTTTTTTTTCTTTTTTTTTCTTTTTTTTCACACGCAACACAATTTATTTTCAGGTGTAACCTTGAACTTTTCCTTCTGGTCAAAGAGATAACGTATAGATAATTTTTCTTTTTCAGAAAATAACATAACATGAAATATTTACGTTTGTAGCATTTATCGAACTTCATTTGCTGTTTTTTTTTGTAATGTTTATTATTAATAGATGGAATGCTTAAGAATATCCTCATAAACTGAAATATTTACATATATACATTTTGTGTAAGTAACTAAAACTAAAGCAGAAAAAAGGAAAAATATTAAGAAAACTAGAAAAAAAATCTGAAAATAAGCCCGCACCCTTAATGACGTCATTCCCAACCCAATAACGAAAGTATAGTGAAAAAGTTCTCCGTGATGACAGCTTTTATGAGTTTAGGGACACAGCATTCCAAACTTTGGTTCGTGTGTGGCGAAGTAGTCGGACATAAGATAACACGAACGAAAATGATAAAAGGAGTTAGATGAATAAATATGAAGGGAAAGCAAACCTGAACAGAGAGAGAAAAAACACGTCTTCATTTGAAACTATTCAAAGAAAACGGGTAGCTGCTTCCTTACAAAAAGTTAAAAGAAAATAGGAAATCTCTTGTCACCGCGCCGAGATTCAAGCGGAAACTAATCTATCCTTGATAGCCTCGATGCGAGCGCTGTAGAGGAACCCGCTTTAGGTCCGTTTATGATCAGGAATATTGCCGCCGGCTGGAACTTTCAGATTGACTCGTTTGATCGGAGTTTCGCAAACAAGAACCTAAATAGGGCCCTTTCAGCTCCGCTTTCTTGGGAGAAGTTGTAACGAATTAGAATACGAACGAATCGCTTGGATCTTCGTCTCGAGCCATCTACAAACTTGAACGAACCGACGATATGTTGTCCTTCCCTTGCAAACTCTTTATTGGTTACGCCAGCTTCCCACTTTATGGTTCCATTTGTGTGGAAATATTGTTTATCAATAACGGTTTTCTTTTCGGGCCGCCATTTTCTCTATGGACGTCGCGATATACGTTTTCTTTGAAAGGAAACGAAAACGCGGTTTCATCCCCGGATGGAAATGACAGTCGATTTGCGTATTGTTATGCGAAAAATGCAGACCGATTCGTGCACCGCATTCTTTTCTTCTTAAATAATCCGTAATTATGTCGACAAAGAGTGATTCTTTCCATTATCGGAAAGTTTGGGAAATCCGATAATAGACGGAGATAAAACTCGGAAAGTATAGTCATAAAACGAGGGTTAACAGTAAGAGACAAAGACCAATAAAACGTAGTATGAATTAGTATGGTTATGGGGTCATCTGCTCGTGTATGAACGGAGGTCTTTCCGACAACTGTAGAAAAGATAACGATATTTTATCTTCTTCAGAATTACGTATTGTAATTGCCACGGGGATACAGTCGAAATGCATCAATTACATCTTTCTTTGTGACGTTATGTATTCCCAACAATGACTTTGATTCTGATTGTATCTATATGATGCAAAAACAATCAATTTGTAAATATAAGAGTAAGTGGTTGGACGTTCGTAAATTAGGTTATACTAAATATATAGTCATGGAAGTATTAAGATAATTCTATACCAGTAGTCTTCATTGCACGTCTCTCTCTCTCTCTCTCTCTCTCTCTCTCTCTCTCTCTCTCTCTCTCTCTGTCTATCTATCTATCTCTTTCTCTCACTAGCTCACGGCCCTTACAGTGAAGACCATTGTTATAAGAGAAAGAGAGAGAGAGAGAGATAGATAGATAGATAGATAGATAGATAGATAGATAGAGAGAGAGAGAGAAATTAATGTGATCAAAGAACCACAAAATTTCTGCCTGTCCTTGTTAGCGCAAGCCTCATAACGGCGCTCACTCTGAATATGTCCTGAAGTATTCTTGAATTTCCGCATGTATTCATAGAAATATGATTATGATAATGATTATGACCGTAGTCATTAGGAAAGAATATTTAGGCCTATGCACAAATATAATGACAGGATGATATAAAAGAAATAAGGATTAAGATACATGAATATGTATATGGTTATGGGAATGGTTATGTATGTATGTATGTAACCATCGGGATTGTTCTAGAAGCACTTTGTCACGTAAATGAATATGAGTTATAAAGGAGAGGTATTATAAAAAAAAAGAGGTTACGAAAATCTGAATATATTTCTAGAAAAAAAATAAATATATTGGTATGAGGTGCATAACGATGAACATTCCCGTAGCGTCAGCCGATTTTATGAATACGTTTATCACAAAGCGTGAAACCGTGCAATTGCATGCATGGTTTAAAATAATGCTATTCACCGGGTCATTATGGAATTCCATATGGAGATGAATGAGGTTTTGTTTATCAGTAATGATATTTTGAGGATCGCATTCATTGCACAGTTGCAATCTAACCAGGGCGCGGTCATGACATCCACTGCACACCCACAGTACGTTCTCATTAGTATAATGGCGGTAATTGATCGAAATTAGTTTGATGTCACATGGAACACCGATTTTTTAAATTTTCTTTTTTTTGTCATCATTTTTGGTTATTTCTATTTTTTAAATCATCATTG
The DNA here is from genome assembly GCA_017312705.2 of Penaeus japonicus. NCBI lineage: Eukaryota > Metazoa > Arthropoda > Malacostraca > Decapoda > Penaeidae > Penaeus > Penaeus japonicus. The sequence goes on along the minus strand of BOPN01000727.1, from coordinate 207,327 downwards.
CAGTACTATTATCATTTCATATCACCTTCATCAGTCTGATTATCATTACCTATAAACAAGCATTACCTTCGATCGACGACTGTTTATCGTATGAAAAAGCAGTTTAAAAAAAAAAGAAATAAAAAAAAAAAAAAAAAAAAATTCCGGTTAACTTTTCAGGTTAACCGCAGCGTCGAAGGCGTGTAATTCCAAGAGCCAATTAATATAATGCAAACAAAGCACGTGGTTTAATTTGTTATAGACCCATATTTTTGAAATTCTGACGTAGTCCATTACAGGCCATTATAAAGGTACTTGTGTTGTGTGATTTTTTTTTTTTTTTTTACCTTTTTCGACCTACTCTTTTATGCTTAAAGTGAATGAGAGTTATTATCCCGATTTTGCATGCTTTTGTGATAGATTGTTGCCGTCATTGACTTTTGGTTCTTGCAGTTTTGTGAATTTAATGTTTTGTTCTGACATTTGTTATTCACAAATGATCCTGTTTACACGTAACATTTCAAGATTAGTTTTGTATTCTGATTGATAATGTTCACACGCTATGTTTTTTATTTTTATTTTTATTTTTTTTAATCACTCCAGTATTTAACTCGAGACTGATGAACATTAGTATGTATTTCTCTCCTTTTCTTCTCTCTCTTTCTCCCTTTCTTCTGTGTCCTTATACCTTAATCTTCTCTCTCTCATCCTTACTTCTCTCTCTCTCTCTCTCTCCTCCTACATTTCTCTGTTCCTGCAACTCTCCTCACCCTTCCTTTTCTCTATTTCTCCATTCTATCTCTATCCGTCACAAATGTCAATCAATAATATAAATAAATCTATATAAAACACTTGACTATACACATGCCTGAAAGAATTCCAGGAAAAGAAAGTATTTCAATCTTTAAAATTTTCTTCGAGAAAAGAAA